>JBBMKA010066384.1:0-16500 GCA_037833695.1 Sechiopsis laciniata | reverse complement strand
AAGAACAAAAACGTAATACAAATACTGTGAAAAATGGAGATTATTGAGAGGAGATGACTGAAGTCGTATGATTATACTGTCCAGTCGACGACAATTTACGTGGTGGCCGAAATGTGAAAAGAGAGAATGAATGGAACTGAAGAAACGAAAATGGAGGAAGAAAATAGAAACGAAAAAGGAATGGGAATAAATATGAGAGATAAATGAAAAAATGAATTAAATCTATTTACATTAAAAGGGTTGACAATTAAATATGGTATATTTTTAAATAATGGAAATTATGCAAAATAGAAGTTTTAATTCGAAAATTCAATATTAAATGTGAGGAAGGACAAAATTGTATTAAGGAAAAATTAACAATTACGATTTTTTTTAAAAAAAATTAACTTTGCAAAAAAAAAAAAAACTTGGGCGCCTATATTTGCAAATATTTTTCGAATGTGGTCTAGTTACTACAATTTTTCTTAATAAAATTGGTTCAATAATCATAATAATTTTATATTAAAAAGAATAAATATATTTTTAATTTTATAGAAAGAAAAATAATAAAAACTTATTTTTTAGGAAAACAATTAAGAGAAATGCTATCATAAGTTAGTTTTGTGGTTAAGAAAACTTGAATAATTAAGGTCCCACTTATTTTTTGATTTTTTGATTTTTTGTTTTTGAAATTTAAGATTACTTTTATTCAAATGTGTTCCATCTTTTCTACGATGTGTTCATCTTTTCTTAATAAAGTATGTGAATGCTAATTAAATTTTAAAAATAAGAATAAGTATGTGGAAGCTACATTTTTTTTGTTTCTAAAAATATAGGTAAGATGTAGGTATTCAAATAAAATAAAAATATGTATGATAAAGTAATTTTTGTAGGCTTAAATTTCAAAATTAAAAAAAAAATTTAAAAGTGGTTATCAAACGTTGTCTAAAAAATTATTATCCATGAATTCAATCTAGAATAATTACCTACTTATGAATTAATCTTTTAAAAGTTTTTAAAAAAATGTAACTCAAATGAAATGTAAATATTATAAAAATGATCAGTAGTACGTTGATTTCATTGTTTGATGTACCCTCTCTATAGAATTTGTGTCGGTGTAATCAACACAAACTCTTAAGACTATTATTGTATTTTTAAAATACATAAATTTAAAAATAAATCATGCATTTCACTTTTCCCTTTCTATGTATTATTTTCTCAAAGGACAAATTTTTAAGTGATGGATGCAGCTCAATTTGATTTATTGCTTCAATATTCCACAAAATTAAATTCACATCGTGTTTGTATTTTCAAATAAATCCAGAAACAAAAGACAAAAAAAAAAAAAGAAAAAGTAAAACAATAAGATCAAGTTCATCGAATCAACAAACCATCCTCAACATATGTAAGAAAGTTAGAATTTGTAAATTTAGTCATTGTACTTTAATAAAATTTACAAAATAAGTCGTCTCATTTTTTCTTGCTAGGTAGGTAATTATCTAAATAGTCTTTAAAAAAAACCGAATAACTAATTTTACTTATTTAATTTGACATTAAATTCGAAATAACAATTTTTTTTGAAGAAACCGACAAGATTTGTTTTTAGTCAAATCATTTCAACTAAATTTTAGTTTCTCTTCTTAAAAGAAACTAAAATCTAAATTATTCCAAACAAAAATTATAAAATCTCCTTGTTTTCTATTATAACAAAACAAAATAAAGTAAATTATAGAAAATATTTTGAAACTATAGAATTTATATGAAAATTATTTATGAGCTTTAAAAAATCCCTTATTTTAATTATAACAATTTTTTAAAACGATTTCATAAATATATAGTAAAATATAAATATTTAACATAATTATAATTTAATAGTTTCATTTAATTGAAGTTTTTTTTTTCAAAAAAATGTTTCATTTAATGGAAACCTATTAATTTTGTCCATATCAATTCATTGGATATCTATTTTTACAACCCATGAAAAATCCGCTATAAAAATTATGAAGTATTTAAGATATTATTAAAACAAAGTTAACATTTTCACAGTTAATGGAAGATACTGTTTTTAATGCGTTTTTAAGTCCAATGACATTTTTGAAGTTTAAAAGCAGTTTTAATACAAAAAATGTAACGATTATTATCTAAACTTTACGTGAAAAGATAGTTGCGAAACTTATTATAAAATTTAAGGTACTTTGTTTTCAAAAAAAAAAAAAAAATCAAAGTTCGATAATATTTTTATAGAGATTCACAGTGAAGAAATATTTTTTATAATTTAAAGAAAGAAATCATATAAAATAAGTTATCATTTTCAACCAGAATATTAATTGTTTAATCAGATAAAGATGTTCCAGATCAACCGTGTACTACTGTCCCCCATTAAATTACGGAAGAGCCCTTCAGCGGCCAATAATTCAGGGCCCACAGTCCTCTAATCTCAAATACCAACCATTCACTACTCGCCACGTGCAGTTATCTTTTGTGCCACGTAATACCCAGAATTGACACGATTTTCATTGATTTTCCGGTATTAATATTACCGCTCGATTTAGATCTACTCTGATTCAGTTCATTCTTCTTCTTCTTCTTCTTCACTCGAAACCCTAGGTTCCGCTCTGAAATTCGATCTCGATTTTGAGTTTCAGTTAGGGTTTTGGAGGTTTCTGTGCTGTTTGAGTTGATTTTTGAAGAATGTAAGGTAGCTTTATGGTTTGATTTAGGTTATTCATCGATTGTGGGTTGGAGAATTCGAAGGATGAAGATTCCGAAAAGGGTCTGGTTAATTATGCAAAAATCTATGGGGCTCCTCGTGGGTGGAAATCACACATCATCCAGGTTTTGTACTCGCTAATCTTGTTTTCCTTTCTCAATTTGGCTTTGTTTCTATCTGTTGTGTTGATTTGAGGAATTTTCAATTATTCCTGCTTTGTTTTCGTCTTGGACGACTATAAACGAACGAACGAACGAACTCTGAGCGGGTTGTGAGTGGCGACTTGAGAGATGAGTTTTAAGGGTAAGAAATGGCAAATCCTTCCTGTGGCATTGGCAAAGCGTGTCGTTGTTCGAACTTTTCTTTTCGCCTTGGTTGTTTCAACTGTTCCTTTGTTGCATATTCTGACCGGGGCTGATTTAGGAGTGATTCCATCCGGGATCTTTCGCGATTGTGCTGTGAAGTCTGATGATCTGAATTCGAATGCGAAAGTTTCTCGAGGATCGTACTTGTTTCAGGGTCACTTCTTGAATCCGATTTGGGTGCCATTCGTAGCAATGCACTGTGAGGAACATGTGAATTTGACGACTAATGTCGTTACTGAGCTAGTGGAGAAGAAACTGTTGAATCACAGTGCGAAATCTCTCTGCGTTGGAGAGGGATCGGGCTCTGCCGTCTTGGCATTGCACGACATGGGCATCGATAATGTTATCGGTGTTGGCCAACCCCGATTTTTCTCGTTAAGGAGAAAGCAATTCGTGTACGAATTGGACTTTAAGGATCAATCCTTCGATTTCGTTTTCTCTAGAGATCTAGATAGGTATTCAGTCCCTGCACTTCTGGTGCTCGAGATCGAGCGTGTGCTTAGACCTGGTGGAATCGGGGCTGTTATTGTGGGTGCAAGTAGTTCAATGCCCAATAATTTGATTAGAGCTGCAACCCCCGTGTCATCTTTGCTGAAAACTTCCACTGTGATGCATGTTGGCCATGTTAATAACTTAACTCTGATTGTGTTTAAGAAGAAACTCGAAGAATTTGGGCTCTTGGAGCCTCGCCTTTCATCGGAGTGTCGATCTCTCACAAGGAACAAACCTTTTCTTCCTAAAATGGAGCCTCTTGTGAAGGAGAAACCTGTGGGATTTGACAAAAAGCTGTCTTATTTGCCAAAACTTATAGATGCTTCCAATAAGGAAAAGTTGGTATATGTTAATATTGGTACAGGGAAGCGCCTGAATGACACCAACACAGATTGGTTTCCACCTTCCTATCCTGTGGATCGCGGAGATTTTAACGTTTATTTTGTTGATCACGACATGTCTGCTCTTGCTACTCACATCCACACGCCTGGAGTAACGTTTGTTTATCATCCTGCCCTGGCTGGAACTGATCAAACTACAGATAACGACGGAGATGCCGATGACGAAGACGAAGAACCATACGTCGACGACGAATTCGATTTCCTGTCTTGGTTCAAGGAAACCGTGCAGCATTCCGATTTCGTTGTCTTGAAAATGGATGCAGGGAAGGAGGAACTGAAGTTTCTATCCGATATGTTTGAAAGCGGAGTCATTTGCTGGGTGGACGAGCTGTTCCTGAGCTGCAGAGATGGAGTTGATGAAGATGGTGAGCTGAAGAGAGATTGCATGGATCTGTTCAAGGATTTAAGGAACAGTGGTGTTTATGTTCATCAATGGTTTCTGGATGCTCCTTCCTCCATGAAAATCTGAAACTGGTTCTGTTTGGTGGGTAAGAAAAATTTCTAAGTTGCTGTGTGGTTGAGCACCATATTAAACTAAATAAGCAACCACTTTGTTTCATGTTTGTTTTTATTAAGTATTGAACTGATGAACTGAATCTGCATGGTTTTTGGTTCTTGGTTAGAATAAAGAACTATTTTGTGTTTGCTTTATGGTTGGTGGTGTTGTTGATGCAAGTTTTTAAGTATGATTATGATATTAAAGACTTTTTGAAGTCCTACTTTTGTTTTTATATTATTATGTTAATCATAATGATAATGTGTTGCATCGAGAGTGGAGAGTTTAGTACTTTTTTAGTGTATGATGATGACATATCGGCTCATGCATTATTTATGAATATTAGGTAGGGTAGGATGTAAATTGGAATCGAAATATGAATGATGGAATTAAATTGGTTTAGTTAGAGCAATAATAATGCATATTAAGTTGATTTGGTTTTATAAAGATTAAAAACAAAAATGATGAATTATATAAATTATAATTTGATAAATCTAACTAGAACATGGTTAATTTGCATAATCGATATATGTTCCTACATATTATTGAATTTATAAGAAAAGCAAAAGCTAAGAGAATATGGTAGAAAATGTTGACTTTTTATTTTTTTTTTGTGGTGACGGTGGAAAGGAGAACCAATAACGCGTACACCATGTCAAACCCAGATAGTGAGACCTATGTGGCATCATGTGATGACATTCAATTATTTATTTTTATAAATAAAATAATATATTAAAAAATGTATGGCACATCTAAGAATTTTGGAGAGAGAATAATTTGTTTAAATGTGAATTTAAAATATATAGTTATTTAAAGTAGATAAAAAAAATTAAAAATGAATACTTAAAAATGCGTTTATTTTGAGTAGTTAAAAATAAATTGTTAAAAATTAGTAGTGAGTTGTTTTTAATAGTTGTTTTGAGTAGTTATGAATTTGATGTAATTTTTGAAAAATGAATAGTAAATGTCTAGTAAAAACTGTTAGTTCATGCAAAGTTTCTCATTTTTTAAACAAAAATCAAGTATCGTTAAAAGAGTGAATTGATATCAAAACCATCTTTTGATATTATGCTTTGCTTTCATTTAAATTTGTATAAAATTATGATTAAAAAAAAAAGCTTTTAAAGTTAATAAAGAATAAAGCAAAATGAAAAAGTGATGCATAAACTTCCCTTGGATTAAAATAATAGGATTAAGATTAGGTATATTTGGCCTTGTTTGGTTCATGATCTAAAAAACGTAAATTCGAAAACAAAACAAAAAATCAATGAAAATAGTGTTGTATTGTTTAAGAAGTGTTAGGTAGCAGATTTGAACAAACGCATTCTAATTTTAACTAATGAGTGCTCCTACCATTTATCCCACTTAGTTACATATCTCTTGAACACAAAATTTAAGTAGATGTAAGATTTTTGTCATAGTATTGAGGAAAATTATAATGGATTGTCTATTCTAACAAAAAAAAATTACAAATGTACTCAAAATTAAAAATACCTATATATTTATTATTAATACAGCAAAATATATTATTATAGTATTATAAATTATTAATACCATATTATTATTAATACTTATAACTATCATTGCTAATTTTTTTTTTTTAAATGACTATATTCGTAATTCTTTTTTGAACGGACTAATTTGGCAAATTTCCTTATTATTTAATATGCATCTTTATCAATTGAACATAAGTGACAATATCAAAAAAATAATAATAATAAGTGACGATAACAAATGCATTAATCTTCTTAACACTATTTGGATCAATAACAAATACATTAATCATCTTAACTATGTTCGGATCAATAAAAAATACATTAATCATCTTAACTATGTTCGGATCAATACAAAATACATTAATCTTCTTAACTATGCTCGGATTGGGTGATATGACATACACATCATTCATAAGTTATAAAAAATATACATACAATTTGATGAGCATTATTTCCCAATATATATATATTAGACCAACTCTTTCTTCGAAAGTGTCCAAAAATAACTCAACTGGTTACAACATACAGCCAAAGATCCCCTAAGAAGTTAGAACATTCAGAAGAAAAGTGAAAACCAGACAACAAACAAACATCAATTTCCTAAGAAAAATTTTAGACCAGACACCAATGTGTACCATGATGTTCAAACAAAAAATGGTGAGAAATTGAAGACAAACAAAACAAGGCTGAGTTCAAGTATATAGTAGAGATAAACTTTAATGACACTTTTTATCATGGGAATACAAAGCACAACTGTTTACAATTTCTTTTCTTTTCTTTTTTCTTCTTTCTTTCTAGGCACAAACGTTGCTGATAAGAGCTTAAAGCTTCCCTTCTTGATTATTTAGAACAGCAGCGAAGAAAATTCAGTGAAAAAGAGAACAAATTCAGATTATGCAAAAAGAAATGCAACAAACGCAGTGCTATACAGAGTTTCCTTACGACAATGGTGGTACCATTCTTTATTCTTCTGGCCCATTGTTGACCTTTATCTCTAAGAGCCTATCGACCGGTTGTCTGCAAATCGGGCATCGATCCGTCTGGAACCTCAAAACCTTAGCACAGCCATTACACATACACTGCCAACAAGAAAATACAAAGTTAATGATACCCAAGAATTCTCTGGATAAATGCAGGAGTGATGAATTATGATGGCATAAAGTTCAGTCAAGAATTTCAAATCAAGTACTCAACGTAATAGTTCGTGAATAATAAGCATCTAGACTAAAGTACGAAGAGAATGCTGTTGTTACCATGTGTCGGCAAGGAAGGACGGTCGTATCTCGCGGTTCGGATAAGCAAATGACACATTCCTTTCCCGGGTCATTTCCATCCACGTCGCCTTCGACTGAGTTTCCAATTCCATAGATCTCCTGCAGCTCATATCTCATACCATTGACCCACAGGATCTGTTTCAACACTCTTACCTGAAATTCACCTTTATCTTTCTCAAACACTGCCTGTGTTATCTGAGAATTCATGGCTTCCAGTACCACGGTACCATTGGGGCCAGTTTGGCAGTCAGTGGAAGCCTCGGCTTTCACAGCTAATGGATAGACATCTGTGTCATTTACTTTCAGTAATTCCGACTCTTCAAACTTCAAGAAATCTATTCCTGTTCCAGAAGGTTGTCTGAACTTTTGTCCAAGGCCTAATTCGAAATGGACAGTTACTGGTTGAAAAACGTCTTCTTTTACGGGTGTCAAGTTACAATCGTCGCCTTCTTTTGCAAAGAATAAGATGGTGATACTGTTTCAAGATAAAAGACACCAAATTCTCATCCTAGCCAAAATCCAGATTCCAGATCCTATCTCAAGTAAATGAAACAGAGAAGTCTAGGCGTATAAACATCATAACAGGCACATTTAAAATAACCCCACAATGAAGGATCAATTAAAATACTAAGGACAACTAATTCGACCACAGCTGCCAATAAATAAACAGCAGAAAGACCCTATGCCTCCACAAGAATGCATCGAGGCTTGAAATGCTAACGCACGACGGAAATTGTTATTAAAAATAACACCAATTAATTGCTTTCTCTTAAAAATATAACTATCAACCTATGCGTGTTTCATTACATGTGGTCGGGTGGTTCATTATCACTTTAACCTTTTAAGACATGAAACAGCCCCAAAAGATGAAAGTTTAAGAACAGGCCAACCACTCGACCCATTAGTAAAGATGACAGTGATATGAAGAATGAGTTAGAAGCTTTACTAAAAATGTTATGATGAATGCAAAGTTTTTTACTTGAACTTTTATATGACCATTATATTTAGTGATACTCAGTTTTACATTCTCATGATTTATCAATGATTTTCTATGTAAACTGAAATTTCAACTGCAGAATCAACAAATATCAATGGTTTTCTTGTTTTGGGGGGGGTATGACAGTGGCCGATTAGGAGGTGAAATGGACATTACTACAGCGGAATGAACAAATATCTATAAGCCAACCTAAAGACAGCTCACATAATCAAACAATTATATGTTTTTCTAATAAGAAATGAAAACAACTTTGATAAAATAAAAGTGTTACAAAGAGAAAAGAGAAGGCCAGGTTGTTAGCCCTGTTTATAATGAGATACATTTATTCTAAATGAAAAAACAGCAATAGATGCCTGCAGCCTTTGGTCTAGATGTATTCAAACTATAGCTTTTTCAACAATATACATCTGAAGTTGACTCAGTTTAGTTTTAAATGGCCAACAATCACAATAATCTCTCAACCTTCCATTTTCACGACAGAGACAACTTCTATGTTACAAATTCAACCATTAAATGTCTTCAAAACCAGAGAACAAGACTTTTCAAGTCATTTTCAACAAGCTTGGAGGGCTTATTAAAATCTACATAATTCATCCACCAAAATAAACACTACAAATGGCAAGACCTAGCTCATCCAACATGAAATATAAACCTCTAATCAAACGATCGTGTCATGTGTTCCAACCCACAACCATATATACGTTGTTGAACTAACCGTCATGGAGTGGCAAACTTGGAAAACTAGGGTTCAATCCATGGTGGACAAGTAATTAATTTCCTATGAATTTATCTAAAATCGGAGGCGACATAGTCAGAGATGTACACAAACTGTCCCGATATATCAAAAAAAAAAAAAAACCTGCAAATTAAATCTACCATTCTTGCAGCTAAAAAATTCTACAAAACCATCAGATCACAAACATTGAAGTAAGTAACAATCAGCCTAAAGAAAAAGGTCGAAAGATTAGAAAGCATACCTCCCGGCGACGGTAGCATCAAACGTGAAAGAGACAAGAAATTGGCCAGGGTTTTCATCATCAGGCTCAACCCTAAGGGTTTCCTTCTTGAGATTAACATCATTTCGGATCGTAACCGCCTTCTGATGCTCAACATAGGGCGTTTGGGGCGGCATGGGAGGCCCATAAGGGTACCTCCCAGCGACCCAATTGGCAGGATCCATGTGGGGATGGCCGGGGCGGTGGTGGCGGTGGTCGTAAGGCGCCGGCAAGGGCATCGGCATCGACGGGGGCGGACCAGGCGGCGGCGGCGGGAAGTAACCAGGGTACTGATAGTACGGCGGCGGAGGGTGATTCGGATGGTTAGGGTATTGCGGTGGGTAGGGCGTGGCAGCGGCGAAAACGTAGCGATTGCTCGTGATCTCGGGCTGCGGGGGGGGCGGTGGCGGATGGGTCCGGCGGCTACCCTGTCTTCGCCGGCCATTGGAGGCGTTACTGGCAACGTTACCCATGGAAATGGAGATTTTGGATGAACCCAGAGAAACCCAGATGGATTGAAGAAGAAGAAGAAGAAGAAGAAGAAGGGGATTTGGAATGGAGAATTAATTTGGATGGGGGAATGAATGGGAGAGGAAAAAAGGGTAACAAAAATTGGGGGAAAATGAAAAGGAAGAGAGAGAGGGAATGGGGGTTGGGGTGGCCATTGCGTAAAGCTCCACCCACAAAAATATCCCCATCCCATCTCCACATCGAACCTCATCTAATACTCTCACCTCTTTTCTCTCCTTCCAATTTTTTTTAATAATCTACACCCTACCATAATAATTTCATTATTCCAACTTAACACCATGTCACCAAATCCAATCTCCATAATAATTATTTGTGTTTAGAATAAACATAATGTTTATAGAAATAGTGAATATTTGTATTTAGAGTGAAATAAATAATTATAAAATAAAATAATGAATATGAGAGTAAAAAATAATAATGTAAGATATAAAAGGTTGTTATAAGGAGAATAAAAGGTAGTTAAAAAAAACATATAGAATTACTCTATTATTTGAGTTTTTTTTTTTATTTTTTTTTATTTTTATAATTTAGCTTTCTTATATCCAAAATTACCATTTTTGTTTCTATAGTTTGAGCCAATTTTGAAAAATATGGCTTGTTTTAGTTAAACAATATTTAGGGGGGAAGGTTTCAAATTTGTAATATCTTAGTTATTAAATATAACATTATTGAAATTGAGTTGAGTTGAAATTAAAAAAATAAAATAAATTCACAATCCAAAATTGAACCTAAATAAAATTATAATTCAACTTTTACTCTTTAGATGGAATATTTAGTTCAAGTTGGACGATTTCTTTTACAATCCTATCTTTTTTTGTTTTTTGATAAGTTTACAATCCTATCTTCAATACTGAATTGGTTGGTGGCGCGATTGGTTATCTCTTTTGGTGTTTAATCTATTTTCACTCCACGGTTTCGATCTCTGAAATCGGTATTTGTAATTTCTCTTTCCCCAACTTGTATTAAAAAAATAATCCTTTCTTCGATTATCCAACAAATATTAATAATAATAACTCTATTTATATATAAGTCACCTTTTCTACTTGTCTTTTTCGGCATCGTGCTCCTAAATTTATGATTGAACATAACATAAGTACAAATGAAAACTATGTTATGACCACCTTAAAGTTACCTTTTATGCTAGACTCTATGATATTTAAATACTTTTTTAATAAAAAAATATTTAATATTTTAAAATTTTCAATTTTATTTATTTATTTATCTTTAATCAATTCCGTACCTAAAAAAAGATGGATAATTTTTAAAGAATCATAATATCGTTTTGTTTTTTTTTTTTTTTGAGAAACTCATAATATCGTATAGTTGTCTTATTAAAAGAAAATGATGAAATTGAGGTGAGGACTAAAAAAAACGAGGTGGGAAGAAGAAAGAGAGTGGAAAAGAGAAAAAGAAAATTGTATACCCTACCAACCATACCCATCATTTTAATAATTGTCTTTGTCCACCAACCCATTTTGCTTACCTTTTAATTTTAAAAATAATTAGAAAAAAAAATCATTTGGCCTCCACTTAATTCATGATCAAATTATTTTCCCCTTTTATACCAATAAATTAAATTAATGTTTTTTTTAGAATAATTAATGTTTTGTTTTCTATGCAACGAATCTAGAAATGTGAAAAAGTACTAAAATGCTTATATAAATCGGACCCATCAATATTTATTTCAAATGCAAATAGAAGTTTTATTTTAAGTTCACAATAGAAACAGAATATATAAAGTTACAATGTACCCTTTATTCGTTTGGATCAATTTTGTTCTTAATTTTTTTTTTTTTTTTTTGGTAAAGTTTAATAAGTTTTCCAGTAGGAATTCAAACACATGCACATAAATTTATGTCAGGCTAATAGTCCTATTAAGGATTTCAAAAAAAAAAAAAAAAAAAAAACTCCTATTAAGAAATTTTGCATGCAATGGATAATTTTATAGTACATGGCTAACTTATTATTGTGTCTCAATATTTTGAATTTGTTTCATTAATATATTTAGTTTTAATTCATGTATTTTTAATAAAATAAAAAAAATAGTACAAAGTGGGAGAGGAGACCAACAAACCCTACATATATCAAACTCATAATGGTGGTGTTGAACTGGTTTACTACCAAACAATGAATAATTGTGTCACTAATTGATGTATTTTTATTAATATTTCATCATTCCTACAATGTATCTATCTTTATTTGAAGAAAGTATGTGAATGCTACTCAAATTTCAAAAACAAAAACAAACTTTTGGAAGCTACGACTCTTTTTTATAAACATTTGGTTTTTGAAATTTAAGTCTACAACTACATTATCATATGTTTTTTCTTACTTAAATATCTACCTGTCATCTATATTTGTAGAAACTAAACCAAAATTTGGAAACAAAAAAAAAGTAGCTTTCAAAAGTTTGTTTTTGTTGTTTAAAATTGGTTAGTATTCACATACTTTCTTGAAGAAAGATTGATACATTATAGGAAAGGTGAAACATATGGTAAGAATAGGCTTAAATTTCAAAAACAAAAAACAAAAAATAAAATAGTTATCAAATGGAGCCTTTTTTTTTCTTTCAAAATTTAGTTTGGTTTCTAACCATGTAGATAAGATGTAGATGTCCAAGTAAGAAAAAACATATGATAAGGTGATTATTATAGGCTTAAATTTCAATAACAAAAAATTTAAAATAAAATAGTTATCAAAGGACACCTTTATCTGTTTTTATATTTTTGTGGTTGGTAAAATGAAGGCTTATCCTAAGCAAATTTTAATTTCCAAGTTGGTAGAGATTGGAAATTTCCAATGTATGCATTTTTTTTTTTGTAAGTCTCAATTTAAAACTTACTGATTTCATTCAATTTTTTTTTTTTTTTTAAACTTACTAATTAATTTAATTGTAAAATCTTATTTACTTAGGGGCTGTGAGACAGAGACAAATGTTTTTAATATACAATAAAATTGAGTTAAATGGTTGTAATAGGGTGCTCTAACTGAATGGGTTAGGAGCGCAAGGGTTTCATTGTTTGATTGTAGACCAGTTCAACGTCACAGGTTTGATCTCGAGAATCGGTATTTGTCCCCCCTCCTCCAATATGTACTAAAAAAAAGTAGGCTGCTCTAATTTCTTAATCACTAAAAATAATCATAAACAAGTTCTATAATTTATGATAAATACTATGAGTAATTTCGATTCGGTTTTTGTCAGTTTTGTACAAACCAACAATCGAACCGATATTTTCGGTTTTTATAAAATGGATCTGATCCAATGTTCAATAAAGTATAAAACCATTGGTTTGGTTTTCAATTGGTTCGGTTTGGTTTAAGATCTGATCCAATATCCAATTTTTTTAATATATCAAAAACAACATTTTTCATAAAAAAGAAACTTCTCATAAATAAGTTCGGTCCTTACATCCGATTTTCTTTAGTAAAATTAGTTTCACATAGATAATGACAACTAATATGAAAAAATAAAGTTTGAGAAAATTACTTAGAAAATATATTGAATTTGAAAGATAAAAAAACAAGGTTTTTACATGTATAGTCAAATTATGATAAAATATTATATATCTAGCCAACTTTTAAAATATTAACAAAGATATTCAAGTATTTTTCAAATAAGAAAATAGTTAAATTGTTAATTATTAAAATACCCTTTCAATGATAATTATGGTCGAATTTAAAACACAAAAATAAGATTTTCAATCATTATAATGACCCAGATTTTCCCCCCACAATTAACAACTCTTCTCTCTCATTCTCCAAAATCTCTCTCCCCTATTTTTCTTCTTTTCCAAAAATAAGATTTTTAATCTTTCCCAAATATATGATTTCCTCTACCATTTCAAATATTCAAAGAGTGAAAGCACGAAAAGCCAAAACCAACAAGCACCAACATTTCCTATTTATTTTCGGCCAAGTGGAATTGGATGAGAAATTGAATCTACCGTTCCCTTCTTCCTCTTGTATTTTGAGATTTTGAAACTCATTTGTACGAGTATTCAAACCCCCGATATTTGGTTTTTTTTAAGGTATTTGGAATGAAATATTGTGTAACGTAATATTGCATCAAACTACGTTTCACTCATTACTTTTAGAACTACATTTGTTTTTGTATTATCGTGTTATCTAGTACTTGCTCAAAGTGTTTTATTTAATGGGTATTATATAATATTGTTGATTGGTTAAGTTGTAGAATAATTTTGGTGTGTCAAATGGGATGCAATAATTTTATCTTTTTAATGGGTATTTATATAATACCACATTAATATGCTTCATGGAAAAAATTGAAACTCTATAGTTTAATATTACTTGTTAAATAGTGGGGAAAGAGTATATACAATATTAATACGTTTGTTTAACTATCAGTCATTATGAGTATTGTATAATACTATGATAGTACGTATTCTAGCCAAAATATAAGTTTAGTCATTATATGTGTATTATATACATGACATTGATGTTGTAAGTGAATTTACTATATTTTTTATTAGATAACCCTAATTATGAATATTGATATAATCATAATACCCTATTGTATTTTACAGCTAGTTTTCAAAAGCAAGGAAAGGGAAAAAATGAAGAAGGCAAAAGCCTTCAAGTATTTTGAAATTATATTATGTTTGAGATATCTTGATTTACAATATATAGATATAATAATAACTCTACACTATTGGTATAATACTTGTCTTTTTAATTATAATACCACACTAATATGTTTCATAGAAAAGGTTTAAATTTTATAGGTTGCTATTATCTTTTTAAATAGCTGGGACAATGTATACAGTAATAATACGTTTATTTGACTAAATATGTGAAATTAAGTCATTATGGGTATTATATAATACCGTACGTATTCTAGCCAAAATATATATTGAGTTATTATATGTGTATTATATTACATTGATGTTGTAATCATAATATACCATATTGAAATTGTATTATAGAAAATCGAAAAGTTGATATAAAATCGAAAAGTTGGACGACATAGTTTCTATAGAATATAGAGTGGGGACACTACTAGAAAAGTCATCTACCATGACACCCTCCAAACTTATTTTCCACAAGGAAGGTAAAAAAAAGTGTCATTAAAGTAAAAAACACGGAAAAGGAGTCTTAAATCACGATTTTCCCCAAATCTCACCCTCTTCCTTACCAATTTTTCTTCTCAAGCCATCATCCAGCAAAAATGAAAATCGCACTCTCTTCCTCTCCGATTCTTCTTCTCGAACCATCCTCCATAGCCAATGTTTAAGGTTGCAGCCCAACCACTTTGTCTTCGCCTGGATTGTCAGGGCCTGCGCCATTTTAGGGTATTTGCGACTAGGTAAGTAAGTTCAGGCCCATTCTGTGGGTATTTCGACTAGGTTGTTAAGTGGTATTATTGATATGTATGCTAAATGTGGGAAACCCTATGATGCTCGTTCTCTTTTTTATTCCATCTTGTTTAAGAATTAGGTTTTTTAGACTCTTATGATTTTAAAAATACTATAAGTGGGAGGAAATATGATGGTATAAAGAGATTTTTCAACGAGTTTCTGTGAGAAACTTATTTTCATGGACTGCTTTGACTTTGGGGTTGATTCAAAGTGGGAATGGAATTTACTCGTTTTTTTTCTTTTGTTTTGTTTAATGAGATGAGGAGTGAAGGAATTGATATTGTGGAAAATTGGCGTGATGAACAAATCAAAAGTTTCATTTCAATTTATCAAAATTCAGCCGATGCAGCCATGAACGATGAGTCTGATTCGTCCAGCTAAGGACTTCAACACTGTGCTGGATGGCGTTGTCATCACTCATCTGTCCTATAGCACAGAGTTCTCTAAGGTAGTCGAATGCTTCATACTTGCCCGGTGATCAGAACATGTTGGTCTAAAGTACTCGTCTCGTGGAATGAATTGGTAAATTGATGAACTTCCATGCTTTTGCTTAGATATTATTAATGAATGTTTCTGTTGTTGCTTTGTTCTGAAATGGGATGGTTTTGACTTTTTAAATATATGGTTGAACTCGTCACTTGGTTTTGTTTGACCTGTTTACATAGATCTCATGTTATTGAGTTTTTTTTATATAGTTTTGATTTTAATTATGTTTCAATTTTTCTTTCAAGCATGTGATCCCTCTCCAAATTTGAACAATAAAAAACTTATTTTATTTTTTAAAAGAACATGGTGTGGATGGAATCTGGTCTTGACGGTTGTATCATGTGATCCTTAAAAAGAAAATATACTTTTTGTTGCATTTGTGGTTCATTGCTTGGGGCAGTGGCAGTCATTTTAAAGCTTATGGGAGTAACAGAAACTGGGGTTGAAGTAACATAAAAGGAATCGTTTTCTTCGAGTGCTGACACAAAGAGTAGTAGCGATGGAGATTCGGGTCAGTTCAAATGTGATGAGTCTTCATTGTTTGTGCTAGACTCAACCATTTGGATTATTCACGACCAACATTGCACAATTCCTATGCTTTTTGTGTTCATGTTTGTTTCTTTGTGTTTATTGTCTACTAAGTAAGATAAATAAAAGGTTCTGTTTTTGAGATATAAGATAAAAAAAATTGGTCACTTAATAAAATTACATGTATTCAAGATGCAAGTTTTATTGGTAATTGTATGTATTGGACCCATATGTGAGTATTGAATCCTTTTCCATAATCCCTCTTTGAACATTGAACATTATTATTTTGTCTAATGATGGCGGTCTTCTTGTTCTGTTATTTTGCCTTAATTGTTATTAAAAGACTTGGAAGACATTGCTTAAATTCACCAAGTT
>JBBMKA010066373.1:0-16501 GCA_037833695.1 Sechiopsis laciniata | reverse complement strand
TGTAGCCAAACAAGGCTAAATCCACCACCTAAATAAGTTCAACCCAAAACAAACAGCCCCTAATCCACCTTGGAATACCCTTAACCCAACTTAAATAACATAACCCCAAAACCAAACACCCATCTTCTTCTTCCTTTTGCCACCAATTTCAACCTAAACTCAAGAAGAGAGAGGAAAGAAAGAGACTCACCAAGGCACCTTCAATGGTGACGACGAGGTCGGCAGCTGCTCCTGGCGAAACCTCCACGCGTCGGCGGCGACAACCCACTGTAGAGACGTCCACGGCGGCCCTCACGGCGTTGCGAACCCACACGAACCACGTCCCTACGACGCGACCCTCAGCTGCAACGAAGAGCGGCTCGGCTACGCTGCTCCAACGACGACCCCGACCACGCGACACCACGCCACCAGCGAACCACGACCCCACGCGCAGCTAGACGAAGCCAACCGCGACACCTACCTGCTCGCGACGAGCTCGACCACGCAGAACCCAGCTGCTGCGAACCCACGACGAGCAACACCCTCCACGACAGTGACGACAAGAGCTCCGGCGAGCTACTCAGGACTCGGCAAGGGAGGCAATGAACAGTGCTGAAAACCAGCCCTAGGGATCCGCGAAAATGCATTTAAATACCCAAATGAAAAAGAAGACCAAAATGCCCTTTAGTTCTCAAAACAACTTCAAAACTACCCTTCTTTTCATTTAACCAATTATTCAACTAATAAAACAAAGGACAAGAAAAATAAAAAGGGCTATAACAATTCTAGTTGATTAATTGAAAAAAATTAGGTATATTATAAATATTTAAGGTTTCTTAATTAAAAAATATGTAGGGATAAAACGATATTAAAAAATATAAATTAATTAATAATAAATTAAAAAAAACAATATTGAAATTATTTTCTTTTTTGTCAAGATTTATAATTAGTTTCTTAAATTAGATTATCCGCTACAGTTTTTATATAATTAATACTATTATTAAATACTATTAATAATATATAAATACACAGCATGAAATAACAATAATTGAATATATTACTTCTTTATCATTATACAAGTATTAAGAACGCATAAGGTGTAATTAATATTAACATAATTTTTGAATACTTGTATATGCTAAATTAAGAGGGCATTTTTGTCTTTTGTCATTAAAATGAATTTCTTAATTTTTAATCAAAAACTAGTTTTGCTAATATTTTTTGACGTGGAAAGATTTGTAATTATTTTCTATAATTGGCTTAGTATTCTAAAAAAACTTTTAAAAATTATGTAGGGGTAAAACAATATTAAAAAAAATTAAGCTTCAAAAAATGTATCAATGGCAAAAAAGAGAGGAGCCATTATTTTCCATCTTATTCCTCAAGTTGCTCCATCTCCTTCATTTCTCTTCTCCCAAACTCGAGATTCCAATGATGCTACTATTGTCGATTGGGGTGTCGACATAGGGTTGTATTTATCTAACGACTAAAATTGAACTTTTGAAGGACACGGGCGACGAGTCCTCTGCCGTCTTCAACCCGGCCGCTGCCAAAATTTCTCACATGATTCTCACTACCAAGCACCATATGACGGCTTCTGCCTTTAGCCTTCCAAAGACACACGCACCCTGTCACCTACACAACCTTTGGAAGAATGACGGCGATGATGTTGATAAGGATTTCGTCGATGCTGCCACCAATCGGGGTGTCGACATTGGACTACATTTGTCTAAGGATTAAAATTAGATTTTTAAAAGTTTACAGAATGGAATAGAGTTAAAAAATGTAAGGACCAAAATGATAATTAAACCTATATATTTTTTTTCCTTGTGATCAAACAATTACACATATGCTGGAATGAAAGCAGCTAAATTGGACATCAAATTCAACTTAACTGCTATAAGTACAACTTTGTATTATATATTTAGATTTCAAATGTAGTTATGATTTTAACCTTTTGTCTATTCTCGAGCTTGGCCCTAAACTTCTAAATAATTAATATTAAACCACTACCAGTATGAACCTAGTTTATTTCTTACTGAAAACTCATCTAATCTAGTAATTATAACATGTAATGCATACATGAAGAACTATATCATGATTGACATGGTTAATTCCCAAAATAGTTTAAACAATTTGGTTTTGAAATAGAGACTTAAACCATCTAATATGGTATAAAAGATAGGTGATTCTCATCATCAATTGATTTTGAGATTGATGCTTACACCATCTAATATAGTATAACAGCTCATTAACTTAAATGGGTATTCCGTATTCAGTCCAATAAAAATAAAATTGGGATCTTATTCATGATTAGTGAACTAAATAAAAAGTGACACTATATGGATGAAACATGTCGAATATCACCTACCAATAATTTATAGATAGGTGAGCTACTCCTTTTATAAGGAAATAGTTATGAGATAATGTTTACACTATCTAATATTTCTCGAATCAAGCAATGAATAATTAAGCCGCAATCACCAATCTAATCATTTCCCTCGCAAGTTGAAAAACAATGAAAGAAAAAGTGAAGTGAGGATTAAAAGAGTCGAAATCGCACCATAATCATGCATAAACTTATTGTGCCGATCGAAATCATTGAGCCCTCGCACACGAGCTCGATACTGCCACATTTTCAAGGATTAAGGAAGAAAATTAGTTAAAACTAGGAAAAATTAAGTAATTGTCTAAAATTAGAAACTATCGGGAATGTCTACACTTTCGTAGACTTTAAATAAATGTCTACTTTTTAATTTAACAAATTAATTTTAAATCACTAAATGTTGAATGGACAGTCATACTCCCACAACTATTCAAACAATATTGATATTTAAATATCGTCAACAGAATTTGACCAAATCTTAAAAAATCTAAAAATTGGTTTAAACAAATTTTTTTTAAAAAGTATAGAACATACTAGTTTAATTTATTTTTTTAATCAACATTAAAAATTATTTACCCCTAAATTCCTTTAGGGGCTGTATGTATTTAAAAAGAGGGAACAAATATTAAAGAAAACTCACCTGACAAAGCCGCATGTAGTGGTGTTAATGATGATGTGTTGGAGTCTGTGTTAAATCTAGAATCAATATTGTGAACTAAAAAACCCAATTGTTTTTGCAAAGTCACTATAGATATTTTTCAACAGTAACTTTTAATTTTTAAGTATAATTATAAAAATCAATTTTTTTGCAAAGTGGTAGATATATTTTCATACTTTATTCCTAATTATGTACTAATGTGTACCATAATTAAATGCATTTTTCATGTGTCTGAGGTATAACCTAGTATATTATGGATCTATGAACAATATAACACATATTGTGTTGTAATTTTATAAATATACTTTCCCTTGTCCTGAAAAGAAAAAAAAAAAAAAAAACTCACCTATTGCCCCTTGTTTCAAGGCTCCTTGAATGCAATTGTGATTGGCGTAGCTTTCATTGACGGATTTTACTTCTTTACCCCACGGAAGAACTCCAAAAAATTCAACCCGTGCTTCGGTAGTCTCGTAGATAACATTGGGTCAACTTGAAATTGTGTAAAATAAAAATAATCTAGGTTTGAGGAGTGCACGATAGTGAAATACTCTCCTTGTTAAATTGTTGAGGGCGTGTTTGCAATGCAGTGGGGATCGGTTTGGAGTGAAGTTGGAAAATGGGATCGTATATAGGTGAGGTGAGGTGATGATGTGTGAGCTGCAAATAAAAGAAATTGAAAAACAATAAATGGTTGAGATCAATCCTTGTGTGATCTAAGAGATATTATAATTTGCGTTAAAAAAAAGATATTATAATAAAATTTAGATATTAGGTATTTGATTCAAATATTTTGGAGAAGATATTTTGAAATATAGATCACAAAATTATTTTTTTTAAAAAAATACATAAGATAATGGTTGTTGATTATTCCTTGAATCAAGGATTGAGAGGTCGATAAAGTTAGTCAAATATCATTTTTTTTGTAAATAATTCAAAAAATGTAAAATAAGGGTAGTATGAGAATGAATATATTATCTCATTTTCCAATTATTAGTTTAGACATTAATTTAAACACAAAGAAAAGTAGACATTCCTTTGAGATAGTTTCTAAATTTAGTCATTTAGTACTATTTCCCTTAAAACTAAGTGAAAGAGAAACCGTTAATAGAGATTTAAGAAATTTGGGCCATGTATCGGGCCGGGCTTATTACTGCTTCTTCGTTTGGAGTGAAGTTGGAAAAAGGGATCGTATATAGGTGAGGGGATGATGTGTGAGCTGCAAATAAAAGAAATTGAAAAACAATAAATGGTTGAGATCAATCCTTGTGTGATCTAAGGGATATTATAATTTGCGTGAAAAAAAGATATTATAATAAAATTTAGATATTAGGTATTTGATTCAAATTTTGGAGAAGATATTTTGAAATATAGATCACAAAATTATTTTTTTTAAAAATACATAAGATAATAGTTGTTGATTATTCCTTGAATCAACAATTGAGAGGTCGATAAAGTTAGTCAAATATCATTTTTGATAGTTTCTAAATTTAGTCATCTAGTACTATTTTCCTTAAAACTAAGTGAAAGGGGGCTTACAAATACGATTCTAAAGATCGAACTTGTAACTGTGAAGTAGAAATGGATTATTACCAAATCAAATAACCAATCGCATCACCGACCCATTTGGTTAGTTATATTGGTTTTTGATCGATCAATGAATGTTAGTATTTTTTTGAAAAAAATGAGATTGTATACGACAAAAGTTTGTTTATATTAAATGATATATCACTAATATTTTATTCATAATCTTACATAATATACAAAAAGAAAGAAAAAAAAAACATATAGGGGCCAAAATCCAACCATGATAGTACAAACTACAAACTATTGCAAAGGAAACACAAATTAAAGTATAAAGTCAGCTTA
This sequence comes from Sechiopsis laciniata, assembly GCA_037833695.1. Classification (NCBI taxonomy): domain Eukaryota; kingdom Viridiplantae; phylum Streptophyta; class Magnoliopsida; order Cucurbitales; family Cucurbitaceae; genus Sechiopsis; species Sechiopsis laciniata. The sequence goes on along the minus strand of JBBMKA010066373.1, from coordinate 11,612 downwards.
GGGGAGTCTGTGAGTCCTGAGGCAACGCCAAGGTCCTGTTCTTGTTCCCATCCTGCAATTTTATAAACAATACATTTGTTATTATAATTTTATACCAAATACATAGTTTTTTTTGTTAAATTATTATTTAGTTCAAAATTCCAGCTACTGCTATTGTTAGACAATTTATTTTAAAAAAATTGAATTAATGTAATTATGACATATAGCCTAGACAAATACAGTTGAAAGTTCAATTTTTCGATATAGTATTAAGAAAATTATAATTACTTACTATTTTTGATAAATAAGTTTTTAGGGTATAATAGTATTTGTTTTTTTAGTACAAATTGGGGGAAAGAAGACCAACAAACACTATATAGAGGGCATTACTGCTCTCAAATAATATGAGAGTCAAATACTGATTTTCGGGCTCGAACTTGACCGTGAAATTGAAATGCCGCGCCACCGACTCATTCGGTGGTATAATAGTATTTGTTAGGGTAAATTATAACTTGTTTTATGATTTAGAAAAAAAAAAGAGATTAGAATTTAGTATTTATAATGAACACATTATATGTGTACAATTTTTTTTTATTCAACAAATGTGGGAAAGAGATTTTAGATGTGTAACCTCATGGATAGGTTATAAAAGATGCCAAAGTCAATAATTATTAGTTATTCTGAACATTCATCTCAAACCAATCAATGATATGGTGAGTAGCTCGCTTATCTTTATAAACGCTAGGAGATCACTTACTTCTTCAATGTAGAATATTTTAACATTCTCCTAAAAAATGTACATTTTTTGGATTCACTAATCTTGAATCAAATCTTAATTTTTTTTTTTTTTTATTAGATTGAATACTGAGTTTTGATAACTATTAGATAATATGACATCCATCTCAAAATTATTGGTGATGAGAGTAATCGCCAATATGGTCACTTTACAAAATAAATATTATAAGTATTAATCACCAACATGGTCATTTTAATACTATATTATAAATATTCAAATAATATTTAGATCATATATATTGATTTCAAATAATGCAAAAGTCAAATGGAGATTATCAACCTGTAATCATCAAATTTTGAAAAAAATTACCGCTAATCAACAATTAATAAATAAATACCTCCATACACCAACAAAAGTACGCAGAAACATGTAGATCGTCAAAGCAGTCCAAATCCCAACGAATCCATTGTTCTTGGCGAGAAGAAACAAAGATACAACGCTCACAATCGACACCAAAACCTGAAGAAAACAATAAGCAAATCGTGTAACGATCGAGAAATTTTCACAACGAAGAAGACGATGATCCTGAAGAAATTTTACCAATGAGTACGCGGAATACGCGAAATCAGAAGCTCCAAAATTCACTCCGTCGAAGACAAACGCCAGTGTGTTGATCGGCTGTGTAGCGGCGATGAACTGATGAGATCCAGAGAGAAAAATGGAGGTTCAGATGAGTTTATCAATGGCGTCAAAATGACGAAGAAAAGGTATATTTATTTGTTTGTTTGTTTGTTTACCGGAATTGCTAGATGTATGAGGTACTGCACATGAATGTCTCTTGAAAAGATTCCTGAGCCGAAGAACATTCCGATTCCGACTACGATTGCGAGTCCAATACCTAGAATGAAGCTCATCTGTTCAAGAAAATGTTTTAGGTTGATTAGAGGAACTGAGTTTTTTGTTGGTCTGTGGTAGAAGAAGAATAGAACATTATGGAGGTTTTGGATGATTTATTGCATGATTGATTAGAATGAGCAGTTATTTTGAGTGATTAGAAATTAAAGTTGTAGTAATAACTTATTTGAATGTCTATTTTTGCATGAGTTGCAGACAATAGCCGGTTTGGATGTAAATTTTTGTCGAGGAGTTACACCCAATACCTTGTTTGGATGTAGATTTTGGTAGAGGAGTTACAGAAATAGGTGGTTTTAAAATGAGGAGTTGTTTTTGAGTGGTTAGAAAGTAGTGATTATTTTGTTTTGGGTGGTTACAATAACTCATTTGAATAAATTTTTTTGAAGAGAGATTGTAAAAACTCTTTTGTAATAACTCGTTAAATACTAAAAACAAACACCTCCTATAGATGATGAAATCATGGTTCTAAAATTTGGCTGTGTGAAGTAACCTATGCATTTTGATTTTAAATGATGCAGATTTTGTTATGCATGCGCATGGTAATCTCTGCAACCAAGCTGTAAGAGAATGGTCTCCAATTTGTGAGTTTTGAATTCTTTCCTTACCTGTAATACTCTGGTAGCTGTTGCTGTTGTCTTTTCATAGTCTTTCTCTGCAAATGCACATGCTAGAATTGCCTGAAAGAACAAGAAAACGAATCATATATGATATACCATGATAGAGTTTCCCTGAATGAGCAGCCTCGTTGGTTGGAGGTCTCAGGTTCGAGACCCATGAGTGAGCTTAATTATAAAATCTCCTGTTGTCTCTCGGGTCCGGGCCTTGGAACAGGCACGAGTGCCCGGGTATAGTGGAGCGAAGCTTCAATTTCTCGGTTTCAACAAAAAAAAAAAAAAATCATGAAAGAGATAACTAAAGACATTTCTCCCCAAACATTTATAAATTATCACTTAGGAAGTCTTGAAGTTGAGGTAGAATTAGGGGTTTTGTTTCTTTACCTGTCCTGCTACTGCTAAACCATCAGCCAATAAAGAGGATGTCATCCAGACTTGCAAGCAAGTTTGGAATGCAGCCATAGGAGTTGGGCCCAGCCTTGCAGCTAGTGATGCTGCTAGAGTCACACAGAAGGTGACTGCAACAACTCTTGCCAGCAAGAGTCCTCCTGTTCCCAGCCTTTCAGAGTTTAGATAAAGCTAAAGATTAAGACCCCGTTTGATAACCGTTTGGTTTTTAAAATTAAAGTTTATTTTTACTCAAATTTCTTATAATTTGTTCTATCTTTCCTTAAGAAAGTATGGGAATACTAGCCAAATTTCTAAAACCAAAACAAACTTTTGGAAGCAACATTTTTTTGTTTCCAAATTTTTGTTTGGTTTTTAAAAATATAGGTAAGATGTAGACATCCAAGTAAGAAAAAACATACGGTGAAGTAATTGTTGTAGGCTTAGAGATTTCAAAAATAAAAAATAAAAAACAAAATGATTATCAAACGGGACCTAAGAAATACCATTATTTACTTGGCATTGTAGTATCGAGTTAGGAATTGTTTGGGAACATTTTTTTTCTTTACCATTTTTAAGAAATCGACCAAATTGCAAATCTTTAAGACTTGGAGGCATGAGATTGACTTTCTGCACCAATCTCCAGAGGAGAATGAACACAATAAAGTACCTGAAAGGATTGAAGTAAGTCTCAGAGAAGGTTTGTTGGAATGTCAAGACATGTCATTTTGAAGTAAGTTTGTATAGTTCTTGCAATAAGGTAGTGCATAAAAATTGAAACTTACTGAGAAAGAACATGAGCAACAGCTGCACCTTTGACCCCCCAACGACACACAAAGATGAGAATGGGGTCAAGTATGATGTTCACAGTATATCCCGAAACTATGTCGAGGCACATAAATGGTTGATAGTCAAAAGAAGTTGATAAATTAGAATCAATGTAGAGGAAAAGGGAAACGATACACTTACCAATAACGTAAAGAGGCGTTTTTGTATCCTTGAACCCTCTGAAGATCCCTTGCATGGCCAATGACAGAAGAACAGCAGGAGCACCAAGTGATCTTATTGTTAAGTACTTGTGAGCAGGGGATAACATGGGTGAATCCTGTTTGTTGAAATCCCAAAATATTAGAGGAAGACATTGGATATTAAACTGGACTAGCTCTTAAGTTGGAAAGAGCACTAACATCTTTTACTCCCATTAGATTCAGTAAAAATTTGGATCCAAAAATAAGGAATATTGCTTGCATGAGGCCCAGAATAGAGCCAAATATCAGAGCAGTTGATGCTGATGCAATTTGCTTCTTTTCTTTCTTTTTGGACTTAGTAGGGGTAGACTTGGTTACATCTGTACTTGAATCTGGAAGAAAAAAAAAAGAAGAATAAAGAAAAGGAAAGGAAATCAGAAATTACATGCGCAGTATTTTTCATCGAAATAAATTTTTTTTAGGAAACGGAGAAATCGGAGTTTCGCTCTACTATACCCAGGGTAACCACGTCCGTCCCTAGGCCAGGCATCGGGAGTCATCGAAGGGATGGAGACATGGGAGGTGTCTACAAATTAATATCACAAGTGAGTCTTGAACCTGGAACCTTGAGGGGAGCACAACTTCAAAATCCAAGCCTTCGACCACCGTATAATTTTTCATCGAAATTATTAAAATCTCCTAAATGTAACCATTAAGTTTTTCCCAACCTTTTTTCAGATCTTGGAGATCACCATTATCTGGCAATGGTTTTTTTGCTCCCTTTTTCACTGAGGAGCTCTCGTTGTTTTCTTTTTCTGCGCCTTTTTCTATGGTGACTCTATTCGTTGTTAGTTCATGGTTCGAGTTCACAGAGACTTGTTTGGATGCAAGTTTTTCATCGTCTTCAAGTTCATGATCTTCAGGCACATTAACTTTCACTGTGTTATCATGAGCCAAGCACTTCCCTTTGTCCCCTTTTTCTTCTTTGGTGGCAGCCTTGCCAATTGTATCTTCCTCAGCGACAAAAGAAGTTGTAATACTTACAAGTGGGAATATGGTAATCCTTGAAGCTTGATTGAATATAGCAATGGATACTCCAACTGCAGCAAGCTCCACTGGGCCAAGATGGCCGACAAAAGCAGTGTCGATAAGAGAAGCTACAGGATCAGCTGCAACAGCTAGAGCCGCAGGCAGTGCAATTTCCAGTATTTCCCGACCAATTGCGTCAAGCTTGAAAACACGTCTACATGTATAAACATTTTGAACATACCAATCATTAATTTATGAGGTAAGAGGATTATCTTCCGTAATCAGAAAAGAGCCTCAAGTTATAGATGGGAAAAATGAAAGTGGCATCATATGAGCCAACCACATTGAATAGACACATGAGCTGGATTACAAGTTATGATTGAAAGATTCACATCGAGATTTTCAAGTTAAATTTGTGAACATCAAGGATTTTATGAAGAGAGTTGATAGGAACACGAAAAATCACCTCGCGTCTTTGAAAAAGACATTAACTGGCATCTTCAACTTGACCCTCCCTTTTATGATGAGATTAAGATTCTGGTTCTGGTTCTGATCTGCTAGTGTTGCAATACTGAAATGGTCTAGGCTGTTGAATTTCAATCCCAAAATACATGATGAGAACGCTTTGGCAAGCACATTTTATGCAAGTACATAAACATTCTAAACAGCTAAAAGTCTTGAATGTCGAAGTGAACAGCAGAAAATTCGAAAAATAGCAGTGAAATTGAAAGCTTTGGAAGCTGACACATCATGCACAAAGCCGCTATTTTCAAGCGAAATACCGAAAAGACTTGTAGACTTGTAGTTGCAGTATTTCATGTCAACTAGTTTTAGAGAAACACACACCTATAGATAGAGGAGTCAAATGTAGGTTTTGCCCCAAGGACCAGTAATGCTGAGAGATCTGTGCGTTTTACAAGGAAGGAATATAGAGCTTATATAAGTGAACTATCTGATGTTCAGGGTAAATCATGATGCATGAATCCTTAGCTAACCATACCTTCCTCAGTTCTGTATTCTGTAGGGCTTTATGTAAACGATACACGCTTACCCAACACCGGCTTTATCGGAATTCGAACATGGACAATAGGTGAAGAACTCGTGTCTATATATACATTAATTCTTTTTAATTGAGAAGTACATGGAAATATTATCACTTTGTTCAGTCTATTCCATGCATATGAAACCCCCCCTAGATCTGCCTTCTCCTGCTGATTACAGTTAAATAATATTGTTTAAACCAAAGCAAGAAAGAAACAGAAGGAAAATAGGTGCTTCTATGATGGACTATTGTCTGGGAACCTTCCTAGATAGCTAGTAATTGAATAATAATAGTTTGTCCCCTAGGGGTGGCGCGATGGTCGAAGGCTTGGATTTTAAAGGTGCGCTTCTTTCAAGTTTTCAGGTTCGAAACTCACCTATGACATTAATTTGTAAACACCTCTCGTGTCTTCATTCCTTCGATATCTCTCAGTGTCATGCCTAGGGACATGCGTGGTTACTCCGGTTATAATGGAGCGAAGTTCTGATTTTCCTTTTTTTTTTTTAAAGAATAATAATAGTTTGCTTGAAATGTTCCCCACATAACCTCAAAAAAAGATGGGAGTTTTGCTTCTTGGTTGAAGAGACTTTATAGCGAAAAATGGGACCCAAGAAATCCATAGATTTCTTAATTGGTTGAACTTCTTAAGCGTGTTATTTCAAGGATGTGGCCTTTGGTGAGTATATATATATTTATTAACTTGTTAAGCGTCCTCTGACAGTTTGTTCATTTAGGAGGATCAAAGAAGAATGAAAGAAAACAAAGTAATTATTATATGGGGATAAGCCTGAATGCTACATATGCTTCTTACACTGAATAACTCTCAGATCCTAGATTTTATATGTAAAGTTATATATATTAAAGAAACCAATACAATTATGATTTTATTATTATGATTTTATTTTATTTTATTTTTATATCCATGATGTCTTGACAACTTACACACACCTCGACTTTCTTATGGGACAAACGTCTGATCCTACAACATTTGATGGTCAAGGAAAATTCATAGGAAATTAATTCCTAAATAGGTGACCATTCTTGATTGAACTTATAATTTTTTGTCCTCTTGATTACTAGGCCAACTCGTGATAATTTTATTAATTATTAGGGGTTGCTTTAATAATTTATTTTAGATAATTTGTAGTATTGGTTGAGCAGGTGGAATTTGGTCTAGAAGATGAGAAGTTAAGAATTTTGATGCGTCAATTGAATTTTAAATATTTGTTGAACTTAAACGTTATTTATTCGTAATTTTGTTCTTACTATGTGATTAGCATTTTAAAAGGATCCATTACTGACCAAATTATTACTATTATTATCATCTTTATTTTCGGTGGACTATCGTTGAACACATTAGTATGTGCTAACAAAATTAACAAATCCTTATGGAAAAACATAGCAAAGAAACACAATACTCCATAGACAAAACTACATCCGTTCACTGCCAATTTGTTTGCTTGTAAAGGGAACAAAAGAAGATCCAAAAACCCAACTAACCTCACGAAAAAAGTTATGAAAAATTGTCACAAAACAAATATACCTACTACACAAAGAAACCCTACAAAGGACTTCGCGTGTCATTTCATGCTTGCATATATGTATACACACACAATCCCCAAGTAGTGGTCTCGTTGGTAGAGGTTTGAAGTCTTTAAAATATGCTCCTCGAAAGTCTCATGTTCGAAACTCACGAGCGAGTTTAATTCTAAAATCTCTTGTTTCCTTCTAGGTCAAGATATTGGGATAGGCGTGGGTGCCCCAAGTATGTAGTAGCCTAGTGGGGCGAAGCTAAGATTCCTGATTACCAAAAAATAAATAAAAACATATACATATATGAGAAGGTATTATGCAAAGAAAAAGGAGAGTTTAGGTATTAAAGATATATGAAATAGTTCAGCTGTGACATTACTCTTTCGATGTCCCAGTCGTGGTTACCTTGTTTAAATAAAAAAAGGATATATGAAGTAGTGGTATAAGAGAGGCTAAATGTCATTATCATGCATTGAACATAAATGAACTTATGAATAATAACTTTGTTTAGAGTGCTCTAACTTAGCAATAACATCTCAGCTGATCCCAAAGCTCTTCCTTCCTAGCGAACTTGTTGCCAACTTGCTTTGTTTAGTACACCAAAACAAACTCAGCCATCCCTTCTTTTATGCCACCTTTAAAGAGAGAATGGCTTTTGATAATGGGAGCTATTCAAACGTCATTGTGAATTAAATGGTTTTCTTTGACTGTGTGGTGGATATGCCACCATTACAATTGAACAAAAGCTTAAACTAAAAGGATGGACAATACTTCTTTTTTTTTTTTCGTTTGGTGGTATATATGTGAGTATTCGTGCCAGCTTATGCCCCTCAACTATTTTTACGTCCAACCTTATAATATTTGGTTGTTAAAGAAATCTATGAAAAGTAATGCACAATGTATATTTTTTAAGGAACCAAATTTAGTTAAGTTAGGTAGTGTGTTCCCATAAATTAGTCAAAGTACAGGCAAGCTAGTCTGAATACTCGTGAATATAAGAAAGAATCAATAATACCTTTAGTGTGGGTTCAATCCATCCTACCTAAGAATTAATTTCTTATTGATTTCCTTGACATTTACATATTGTTGGGTCATGCGGTATGTCTTGTGATAATTCAAGATACAGTAAGTCGATTTGGAGATATCAATAAAAAAAAAAAAAACCTTTAGACGGATACGTGTAAGGCTGAGGAAATCTCTCTCTCCATAGAAACGAGTGTGCATAAAAGAGTTGAAGCAACTTTAATTAGAAGCGTTTTATTTTGATAAATGTGCAGTCTGCATAGGATTTCCAATATCACACGGCTGTTATGTATATAGATATGGACATATATGAATGAATGAAGTGAATGATATATTTTATCTTTGATCTTATGACTCACTTTTTATGATTAAGTGGGTATATGTCACTACAAAAAAACTGAGCCTAAATATGTGCTAACTTAGCTATAAGTTGATAAGTTATTTTCACAATTCACTCTAATCTCATTTCTGTCTTCCCTAATAATCCTTTTTTTTTTTAATGTACGGTGGTCGTTTACTTATGAGTTAAGTTATTTTCTTGACAGCCAAATACGGTAAAGTTAATTAATTTATCTTATGAGAATTGTACCTAAGCTAACATCGATACTCACGAATATCAAAAACAAAAAAATTCAAAAATGAAATTTGTTTCGCTAAGTTTTCCCTAGAGAGACCAATTTGGGTGTAGACCTTCACATACTGCGCCTGATGTGGCTCTTTTGGAGCCACACATCTCAATTTTTTTCCTTTTTTTTTTTTTTTAAAAAATGTTTGCTGCTTTGGAAAAACATATCAGTGGTTGCATCCAAATTGTTCTCTTCTCTAAAAAAAAATGAATTTGGTTGGGAAAATTTGGAGGATTTGGCACGAACGTAATAATGGAGTTTTCTTAAGACAAGGAGTCTACATATTTCTTTTTTTTGGAGTTCATAGTTTCTTAAGTTATATCTTGACGTAAACTCTACTCTTTTCTCTTTACTCCTATCAAATTGGAGAGGACTCTTGTAATTTACTATAGGATTTTCGTATCTTTGGTAATTTATGAAATTGTTTCTTATATAAAAAAAAATTTACTTTTTTAATCCCTAAATTTGGGATTTGACAATTTAGTGCCTCTATTTTAAAATAACACTTTTTTCTCTAACATTTGAATAATGCTCACTTTTAGTCTTTGTATGTTTTTTTTAGTTTATTTTTATACTTATTTTTAAAAAAAAATTAAATTCACGTGAAAATTGAAATAATTCATTCAAAATTTAAAATTATTTATTAATTTTTTTTTTGTAAAAATAAATTTAAAATTAATCTAATCATTATTTTAATCAACATTACGTTATCTAACTAACGATTTTGTTATTTCAAAAATTAAAGGTGGGTATTATTGAAATGTCAAAAGTAAAAGTATTCAATTTTAAAACATAAAGATAGATCTCAAATTTAAGGACTAAAAATAGTATCTTTTCCAAAAAAAAAAAAAAAAAAAAAAGAAAAAAGAAAAGATAAGTTTGAATTGTATGGGGGAATTAATGTGATTCATTCATCACTGTATTTGTGTAAGGTGGACATATGTATAGCTTGAGATATTTAACTTTTGAAAGCCTGTCATTTTATTATTTCAAGGTAGGGAACTAGGACTTAAAAGTTGAATACAATTTAAAGTCCTAAAAAGTTTCATCCACTCAACTAAAGTTGGGTAAGTCCTATATATCATTCTATTTGAACAACTAGAACTTTCTCCATCTCTAATTCAAAAAAAAAAAAAAAAAAAAAAAAAAGAACTTTCTCTATCTCTATAATTGTATAACATTGTCCACTATAAACTTATAACTTAAACCTAAACCCCTGTGATTTGCTTTTGAATTATAATCAGAAAGCATTAGCTTTATCTATGCATTCTTTTTTTTTTTTTTTTCTTTTTTATATATATCTATATATATAGACTTAATATATTCTAACAAATGTATGATGTCATTAGTTTAAGGTTTTTTTTTTAATCGAAGAATTAGAGTTTTGGAGATGCTCGACGGGAAAAGGACCTCGCACTTCATTGTACATTTGGAGACACTCACGCCCGTTCTAAGGCTAACCCGGAAAAAAAAAACATTTTACTATTAACTTAAATCATGAATTTAGAACATGAGATCTTCAAGAAAGTGTACCTCAAAAATTTCAAATTTTTACAAACGAAGTTGTCCCTTAGGAACTAGTTTAAGAAATGCATTTTGAATCTAAAACTTGTATCTTTCAAAAAAAAAATGAAAAAAAAAAACTTGTGTAACGTTATTAATTTTAGATCTCTAACTCAGATTGATTTACTTTTGAATTTTACTCAAAATCCTTATAACATAAGAGACCTTCTTTTTGTATTCGTACAAACTTTTGGTGCATCATTATTTATGTAATCACACATTTCATTTTAATTGAAATATCAAATGCAACAAAAATATAGTTTTAGTGACATCTTATATTACTTAATTCTTTTCATGTTGTTGAATAAAAAAAAAAAAAATCAGTAATAGTGAACTTTAATTATATTACAATAAGATCCTTTGTGATAGGTGAAAACAATATTGGATAGACATTATATTTTAATAAAGAGATCCTTTATGGATATATTTGATGGTTTTGTTTTTAGCAAAGGATGGTAAAGAAGTCTATTTCATGAAAGTTTCCTCGGTCATTTTCTCTTCTTTTAATCCATCTTCTCTTTAGAAAAAAAAAAAAAAAAAAAAGAAAAGAAAAGAAAAAGCACTACAAATTTGGACTTAGTGTATTTTTAGGTTGGTATCATTATCTTGAAAAATAAGTTGTTCAAAACCATTGCCTTCACTTCATCTACTTCCACTTGGTTTAGTTTCCAATGGATGATGATTATATTCTTCTTCTTTTTGTTAGAATTTTAAAGGTAACTTTTAGGTTAAAAAAAAACAAAAAGAAAAAAAAGAGGGGTTTTTACCCTTTTTTCAAGTAGGAAAGAAGATTGATTTATTGGGAGGAATTTGACCTCGAATAATTGTGAACTAATATTATAGATGTATGATGTTAATTTTGTCCGTCATATTTTTTAGTCATCAAATATATGGTACAATGATGATTGACAAAACAATATCACCTCGTTATTGATATTGAAGTGATCATTAATATATAATACGATGACAATTCAAAATTAATATAGAAAAGAACATTACCATACATTTGTGATTGACAATTGAAAATGATGACAGATTTGTATCAATGTTTTATGTTCGAATTGATAACACTTTCAAATTCACATTTTATTTCGATCATTATTAAAAAAAAAAAAAAGGTTTATTCTTTTTCCGCCAGCTTTGTTCTAAATTAGGTAATAATTTTCTTGATTCAACTAGAAATGAAGACTAATATAT
>JBBMKA010066362.1:0-10078 GCA_037833695.1 Sechiopsis laciniata | reverse complement strand
CCCCCCCCCCCCCCCCCCCCCCCCCCCCCCCCCCCCCCCCCCCCCCCCCCCCCCCCCCCCCCCCCACCACACAGTCCACACCATTGTTTTATTGTTTTACTATTTTATTTTAAAGATGCATTTTTTGCATTTGCTTAATACAATTTTAGTATGATGTTTTTCATATCATTATCTGTGTTTTTGATTTACTTTATGAACGAAGTATGTTAAGGCAATGCTAAGAAAAAATGGAATAGTTGACGCATGTGTTAAAAAGATTTAGGGAGGAATTAGCCAGAGCATGTTAACTAGGTTTTAATTTCAATATGATTAAAAAAAAAAAAAGGTTATAATTTTAATAGTTGGTGTCGACCGGCCATCCACACAAACTAATAGATTGTGAGTCAGAACAGGAATGATCTAAGGCAAGTTGCATGTTCAGTAGGTTAGTATGATGTCTTTTATGTTTTCATTAGTGTTTAGGAATAAACACTTAATTACTGCATACGTTGCGTCCATTTGAACTACATTAAGTTACCACAGAAATTGGACTTGATACAAACGGAAGCGGAAGCTAACGTTGATAGGCGAAGTAAGAGAGTTTTTTATCACTCCATTATATATTTATAAACACTGCGAACGCTTTCCATGAGTACTTTAGCTCTGCCTTTCTTCTCAATTGATTAATTAAGTATTTTTAATTTCTTTTTAGTTTCAGTCAAAACAAAACCAATCACAAACCTTTTGTCTCGTTTGATTATAAAAAGTCTGCTTTTAGTGAATCACAATCCCTATGGAGATCGATAATTTACTTATTACTTACTGTAGGTTGTGTATACTTGTGCGAGTGTGGGTATATTTGCACATGAGTTAGTCTAGTTTTATCGCAGTCATGAGCTTAAAGTGAAGTTTAGCATGTGTTTACATTCTCATCACCTCTTGTTTTAAAAATGAGTTTCTTACTTCATTGCATCACTTTCCTAGTAGTCTATTCTAGTCATCAGTCCTAAGGACCTTAGGAAAAGAATCCATTGTGAAATGCATGTTATGAGTGTAAGTATCAAGATTTTATAATGCTGCATTAATACTGAGTATGCATTGATTATCTACCCACGTATGCTAACCACCAGTAAGGTCGAAAGAGGGAACTGGCGGGAGATCCAGCAGGTTATGAATGGTCTAATGCAAAGTCTTTTGTATCATTAAAGGAGTTTGGATTAACTCTGCTATCGCATGCATTTCCCTAAAGGATTATGAGGCACCACAGTGGAAGCTAGGTGGCCGGAAATATAATGAATGTCGAAGTAGTCATTAAGTGTAGAGAAGCATGAAATCAAACCATCAGCATCGCATGATTGACATCGTTTCGTATCTACTTTCTTTTCTAATCTTAGTTACATTCTCATTTCTTACATTCCAGAATACCAAAACCCAAATCATCTTAATAATGTTTATTTACCTGTAATGACTCTTGAATTATACTCATTAATTACAAACTCCATGTGGATAACGATAAAATAATACTTATCACTTGCCGCGATTCGACTACGTATACTTACATATAACCTGCGATTTGATAACTTAGATGTTAGCATTAGCATCTTAGCGTAGAATCAATTTAACGAGTAACATATATAACAGATCATAATCGCATCTAGTCAAATAGCTATTATACTTCATTATTCCAGAGTTGGCTTTCGCATTCGCTAACACTAAACCCAACTGTCATTGCGAGTTAATGTAGAAGGTAAATCAACGCATCATATGAAGTAGTAAAACGTTTATCCCTAAACTATTTTTAAAAGTGTAAAAGACTTCATACTAACCTACTGCGAAAGTAAATTAGCTTTAGGTTACCTCATCTCCCTATTCGATAACCTATTAGCTTGTGTGGATGGTCGGTCAACACTTACTGCTAAATTAAATCCTAACTTAACATGCTATAGTTATATCCTCTCTAATTTCTCCTAACGCATGTGTCATGCTATCCCATTTTTTCTCAATGTCGTCTTAATAGCTTTAGTTCATAATGCAAGCAGTAAACATAACTAACAATATGGAAGATAACATATTGAACATCATATTAAGTAATTGCAAAATGATTCTTAACAATAACAACTGCTAAAATGTAACTACGAAAACAGATAAACACTAAGGCTATTGAAAGAATGATGTGATCGACGTCGTGGTGTCAGCACTTCGTCTGTCGCGCAGGGATCTCCACACCTCTTCCCTCTTTTTCTTCTTGACTGTGATCTTCTTTTATAGGCTCTTCTAAGTTTCCATATCTCTTCATGAATTATCTCGACGGCTAGGGTTTTGTCTTTGAACAACGGATCTCCTTTTGATTGGCTCGTCAATCACTGTTTCACGGTTTAGGAAAAGAATCCCGTAATTATCGTAGTTTGTTTAATTGGCGATCTGTCTGCTAGCTAGCGCTCGCTCCGCTTTTAACTCTTCCCTTTCTTTGGGATATTTGGTTTCGCATCTACATGGCTCAGCTTCTCAACATTCACTGCTTCATTCTTTTCTCTGCATTCGAGAGTCCAATTCTACATTGCAACATTATTCCTGCAGAGATTATTTATTATTGCGCAGCTATCTTTTGTTAAGAATTTAGAGTGAAAACTAAGCATTTTCTGCATTATAATTCGTATTTCTTCACTTATTCCTCTGTAAGCATCCGCCTTTTCCACCTTTTTATTCATTATATTAACCTTTTTCGCATTAGGTTTTTGAAATAAAGTAAAACAATGATTCTAAAATATGCTAAATATTAACTCTATTTGAGAGTTATCACTTTTTCATGACAAAATATTTCTCCACAGGATGATCATGGCTTGATGATACTTCTAATAGTTTGGATCATTGACCTTTTCCATCTCTTCTAGTCGTATACACTCTAGAATTTTGATCAATTATGCATCCAACAGTTGTTATAACATGTTAGAAATGTCCGAATCAGGAAAAATGATATACTCTTTTTTTTTTCTTTCCCTCAAAGTCAAACTACAGTTTTCATCTTCTTGTTACTTTTCAGGTTTTCTATGCTGGTGCCTTGAAGACCACTTAAGTGAAATTGTATTTTCGAGCATTGGTCGGGCTGTTAAAACTCACCATAATAAATATTAACTCTCTAGATCTAACTTGTAGAAATAGTGGAACCAGTTCGAATTTCAAAGGAGCTATGAATTAATTTGTCAAGGTTAAAAAAATTAAAATGAGGATTTGGGTTTTTTGAATGAAATTTCAAGTAAAACAATAATAAATAAAAAAATAAAAAATTTACAAAAACTTCCAATTGAAGGGTTTAGTTTAATCCAACCGTATTCTTGACCATAGGCTACAAAATTATTTAAATTTCCTAAGTTCAAGGAATTAGTCTACCTACTTGGAAAAACCACAATAAACAATTATTCTCCTATTATATTGACTATGAGAACCAGCATCAAAACCAAATCTTATTATTCAATCAATTGGGTACGATAGCTTTTCATATCAACTTAATAATAGCATTAAAATTTATGAGAACGACTAAATCAAAATCAATTAACCGAGACAACTATAAATTAATTAATTTTGTTTATTTGTTTCCGTAGGGCCTATCATGCAATCTATGTAATTTGGAACTGCCACAATCACACATACATGAGCCAACCCCTTGCTACAATTTATCTTCATTTGGGACGTATCACAAAATCATCATGTATAGCATGGATCAATTGACATAAGTTAAGACGACAATTCAATATACTACCGGTCAATCTTTAAAATAAGATCAAGAAACAAATAATCCTAAAACAAAAGAAATTTTGATTAGGTCCAAGCCTCACAAAACTACAATTAAAATTAAAATTATCCTTGGATTGAAAAAAAAAACTAACACATAATAGAAAAATAAACTACACCCAATTTGATAGTCAAAATCCTCTTGTGCTCCGCTTTCTTTTTCTTTCTTTTTTCTAACTGTCTATGGCGGCTCCCCTCCCTCGTGAGTTTCTCTGGAAATATATAAAATAGAACTTCATAATAAAATTGCCCTACAAGATTTATTTGGTGGGGCTTTAAACTAAGCCTAACAATTATCTTTGGTGGGGCTTTAAACTAAGGCCAACAATTATCTTTATAATAATCATGTCCCACACATACTTTTTATATTTATGATTTCTTGTTTTCTTATTTCAATTTGAAATCTTGAGATTCAAACTAAATGGTAAATTTAGGATAATTCCACTAAATTCTAAACAAATCTACCAACAAGATCAAATAGGACACAATTTTCATAATTAAGCTCCATACTCAAATCAACTATAGGAAAATTAGGTCAAATACATGTAATAAAATAAGACCCATCAAGCATAGATTCATTTGGAGTTTCTTCAATGGGATTTCTTTCATTGAATGGTGGAAGAGTTGATAAGGTATTTATCTCATTGGCTGGTAATACTTAGCTTCATGTCACGAGCACGAGTTGCTAGCTCTTCAAGTGTGCATGGCTTGATTCCCTTCAAGATGTACAATAGTCCCTAGTGCATGCCTTGGTTGCATATATCGATTACAAATATTTGGCTGGGGTAGTATTTGCAGTCAAGATTTAGAGATTGCCAGTGGTTAACATAGTCGAGGATATGTTTACCTTTTTGCTACTAGGATATCTCTGATTGCTTTCTTGTGTTATAGAACCGGTTAAGAAATTCTCTCTCTGACATTTTTTGGGCATCTATTATTTCAACCTTTAAATCAGTGTACTAGTCGAACAAATTTCCTTTTAAAGTTCGAAAAAACTACCTAACAAGAATGCCTTCTCGAGTGCCAACAGTTTCACAAGTCTCTATGAAGTGAGCAACATGTTGCTTGAGGTTGCTTTTTCCATCGAAATGTTAAAACTTAGGTGGCTGGTACCCTGTAGGCATCTACAAGTTGTTTATCCTCTTTGTATATGTAAAGACCCAACCCAAAAATGGTCCTAAACCTGGACCTTACTTAGCATGCATGGAAGTAAAAATATTTAAGATAAAGAATACAAATCAAAGTGATTTAAAATTAAACATTTCAAACATAACCTTGATAAAAACAAAACAAGTTCCTGGCCAGTAAATATTCAAACAATCATAAATGGTTCAAAACACGATATGTCAAAATCTTCCTATGGACTCCGTGTCCAACTACATGCTGAATCAAAGAAAATAAGACATAAAATAGACAGACTGGCGTCGGTAGCTCCCATGATCATACAGCTCCTCCTCTAGCCGTCCTGGTGCTGTCCCAAGTTACCTGGTGAAAAAACCACAGAAAATAAACGTGAGTACAAAGGCAGTCAGTAAGAATCCCCGACCGGGGTACATCACGAAACAACGCATCATCTAGCATTTAAGCATACAAGCAAACGGTTACCAACACTGAACCCTGGAACGAGATGTCCAAAAATCTCCTAGGTCATCGAAAGTCTTTAACTTTCGGCCAAGTGGCCAGCTAAAAAACTGACCCTGAATAGAAATCCTCGAAGGTCTCTACCCTCGGTCTAAATGACCGCTCAACAGCTGGTCCTGACCAGCTCTCCAAACTGGTCCTGGTACATCCGAGAGAGTACCCGATGTCTAGCTCTAGACTCGAAAAGGAAATGGTGCACTCGCAAACATTAGCCCGAGGGAGCTCTCCGCCTGGCGCCTAACGCGTGTGCGCGCACACCGCATGCTGCTGCAAACTGCATAAATGTGGGGGCCTAGAGACATACTAGGCCAGTCCAGGTATGCATGCCTAAGACTCGGAATTGGTGTCACTAATCTACAGTAGCGTGAGACCCTCGGCGCTCGACAGTAGCTGCTTGAATACCATCGATGCCTGAAGCTAAGAACCGGCTAAGGCAGGCTTACACCGTTGGCAGGGTTCCGCTCTAGTAGGCTACAAACTAGGCTTATGCCGGTGTGGTAGCTACTCCACACCCAGCTGCCGGGGAGTAAGGAATCTGTCCTCACAGCCCGACCGGTGGGGACACGTACGTTGGTCTACTCTCAGCCTCCAGATGATGACAACTTAACAAGTTTTATCTAAGAATCCCAACCCTGTTACTTATCATACAAACGTGTTCGACAAAAGATAACCATAGCATGGTACTACAAGGTTAAAACAGAAATCAAGCATGCTGGAAGAACAAACCTAGCATGACACTAACATGTGAAAACAGGAGTCAAACATGCTAGCAAAACAGATCAGCATAAAAGTCCCTATCCACTAAACATGCTCATAACAGTATAACTAGCATACAAGAAAGCAATCAGAGAAGTCTCGCAGGGTCCACACAACCCTGGCAAGAAATCCTTACCTGGAAACAATCAGAAATACGCAACAAGTAAAAATGCTCTTTGAGCTGCAGATCCAACAACCTAGCAAGTAATAAAACAATGTACACGAATTAAACACTACACGAATAGCTGCACCAACTAACTAACCAACATACACTCGGGAAAGGAATTACCCTAAACCGAACATAAGGCGGCTCTGCAACAGAACCTCAGCGAAGGCTAAGGCGAAGTGAGGCGAAGCTGCGACGCGACTAGATCTGTGCGATTGTGGCAAAGTGAGGGTGTGCAGCAGACGAGCGGCTGAGCGAACTGATCGGCGAAGGGGAAAGGAAAAGGTTAACTAGGCTGGCGAACTCAGCTGCTAATGCTCGACGAAGGCGACAGGGTTTCGGCGAAGGAGAGAGGAAAAATGATTTCTGCAATTTGGAAGAAAAAGAGAGAAAATGGGAAAAAGTAAATTTGGAGAAGTGGCTGGGTATTTATAGTGTCGGTAAAAGAGAAGGGCTCGAGGGGATTGCGACACGTGTCCTCAGGCGGTTCCGATTTCGAGTCCTAGCGAAGTCACATTTTTTCTTTCTTTTTCTTATTTAATCAAACAAAGGCTCCAAACTTCTCAAAAGCAACGTTAGCCCTGGGGACCTAAAACCGAAATAAAAACTCGAACTCAGCAATTAACAGAACCGTCTTGAAACCTGAGTTAATTACGAGGCTACCGCTGAAGGCAAAATTATTAAAATACCCCTGGAGGCTCAAACTAGCCTAACGGCCCAACTGAACAACTGAAAAAGAAACTGAACATACCTGGAGAACCAGAATGAAAAATTGGGCCGTTACAGTATATGACTTGGAGTACAAAAGAGAACTTTAAATTGGCCCACCCGTTTGAGCTCTAATAGAGTTCACGATCATGTTCTAGAGTTATCTGACAGATAAGAGAGCGATCGAGGCTAAATATAGTTGTGGTTGTTTCTCCTCGAGAGTGTTCTTTCCCTTATCATCATTTCGTTCAACAAGAGTCTGTCTTGATTAAGTAGTCTCTCGAGTTTGCATCTGATTTTTTAGGTAGGCTATTTGTTATTTTCTTTCCTCAATTATTTTTTGTATTTGTCCAAGTCTTCTTTCCAACTCTATCATTCTATCATCAGATTCTACACCAGCCATCATTGTAGACATCACATCAGGATTTGACGTCTCTTCTAGTTGATCGACCCTAAAAATGACTGGTTGAAACAACATATTATATTTGAAAACAAATTCATCAAAAGCTTCTTTCATCATTTTTTTTATTCTATTCCCAATCGCATCAAGTATCGTTTGAGGTTCCTTTATCTCGAGGGACTTGGAGCGACTGCGTGCTGGCCTCTTGTAAGTTCTTGAAGCAACTGCCTCTGATGCAACAATTTTTTATATGATTAGACTTCTCAAGCAGCAATCATTTATACCACTCTTCTAGACATAATTGCTTGATTACGTGAGAGAATGAGATGAGAGGTACAGATGTTCTACTAACGTGCCAATTTGTTTACACGAGGTTTCGACATATAATACAGGATCAAGACACGTATAAATAAAGAGTTTATGTTTATATTAGATTTGAATATATGTACGAGTGTATGAGGTACAATCTCTAATATTTATCCTCTAATTCTTTCTCTCTCATATACAATTGTCTCAAAGGCTTTATAGCTTATTCTTGAAGTTGATTATCTCAAGGGCTTTGTAACTTGTTCTTGAAGTTGACTAGTTTCGAAGGCTTCACTGCTTGTTCTCAAGGTTGACTTGGTTGATGTTGGATTGACCTCTTGGCTTATTGATCATTTGAATGACTTGTCTCTAAATTTTTTATATTGGGATCAGTCTTTGACTTGTGTTGATCTACTTAAATGATCAGTCTTTGACTTGTTGATCTTTAGATCGGTCTCTGACCTTTTCATCTACTTGGATGATCGGTCTTTGCCTTGTTGATCTTTGAATTGGTCTCTGACTTGTTGATCTATTTGGATGATCAGTCTTTGACTTATTGATCTGGTGAGGAGATGATTGATTTGTTGGAGGCTTTATTGTTGAGTATTCTGAATTTTGAAGCTTGATTTCTGAATTCTCTGACTCACTGACTGATCTTGAAGGCTTCTGGATGGACTACTAAATGCTTTAAATTCTCTTTGATTTGATGCTTTGAAGTCTTTGGGTCTTCATTCTGTAGTTCTCGAACCAGAGTTCAGGTCTTCTTACAAATGAGAGAGAGCTCTCTATTATAGAGTTTTCAAGAGTTTGTGGATTTGGGCTTCATGGGGCTAACCCTGAGGTTGTGGGTTAGGGCTTAGTGGGCCTAAACCCTTGTGTAAAGACTCGTCCCAACCTAAGGGCTCAACCTAGGTCTTTACCCTAAATTCATGGTCTTGAAATAGTAATGACAATGCATGCTCGATTAAATAATCATTTTTAATAAAAAAAAAAAAGGAAAACCTAATTAGAGTTCAAAATTCCAAATCTGTACTGAAGTAGGGTACCCTAGAGAAAAACAGTAAAAAAAAAACATATAAAATTCAGTAGAAGTAGTCATGCCTCAAACACAGTTCATGTAGAAAAAAATACTAAAGTAAAACGCGACACTACAAATAAATGACAACAATAACATCCTACTATTAACTCAGCTTCAGTCAGTCATCATGATATAACTCGTGAGTACTTGTGGATGTCCACATAAGGGAAAGGTGAGTTGAAAACTTAGTAAGGATCCCGACAAGGGGTCAATAAGCAAATTTATAAGAGCAACAGTTTACAGATTATCAAACAACAGTCAATTGGCATAAATAAGCTAGTTGTAACCCTGGGTAACATTCCTAAGCATGTTTACCTACCAGAGCACACATGACGTACCTAGGTAACCTGCGCATGCATGCTTACCTGTCAGGACTTTTTATAAGGACACCTATGGGTAAAGCTTAAATCAATGCTAACCTACCAAAGTATCAATTGTTAGGGATTGTGCCCTAAAGGCCTAGTAGTTTATAATTAAAGAAAAAGCATTAAATGTTAGACATTTAATGTTATATTTCAGTTATTAATAAAGGCTATTATTTTTATTAATTGCACATTTAATATACAAACGTCGTTCAGCTTTATCACATTAATTGGATTAATAGGGATATTTCCATGGTTATTTAGATGTACACTTGGACAAGTATGTGAGACATACAAGTGAATCTAGTTCGAAGTTAATAACCTAAAATGTCTACAGTATATGGATTAAGGTTGGGCGCCTAAGTCTTGGTGACACTGTTGGTACGACCTGCTTTAAAAATGTTGCAAACAAGCTAATCCTGTTTGTTCGTGTGTAGACATGTGAGTGGGGGTGTCTATGCAAATAGGAGTTTTTGCATAAAACGAGACAATAATTTTTATAATCGATCTAGTAATTCCATTATAGAATCGTATCAACACTTCACTAAGGATGCTTGTATGTCGATGTGATCTTAATCCTGAGTGAGTTGTGAACTCCTACTTTATGAAGCATCATTTGATGTGCATGGGTGAGACCAGCCAAATAGTGCTGGGTCAATAAGCCTCCCACGTTAGGAAATGCCGTAGTAAGTGGCTGGGAACGCAACATCACAAGAAGGAATTCACGCCTTCCCGAAATTTGAGGAAGATGTAGAGTTGTTCTCTTAAGAACTAATTCCAGGGCTTGGACAAATGGATCCCGCTTCTCATTGGCCTAAGAGGACATTGATTTATAGTTAGACTATAAACACTTGTTCATTAGAGGAATCAGTGGCGCTTAAGGAGAAAGATGT
>JBBMKA010066351.1:0-16502 GCA_037833695.1 Sechiopsis laciniata | reverse complement strand
CAAACCTAGCATGGCACTAACATGTGAAAATAAAAGTCAAACATGCTAGCAGAACAGATCAGCATAGAAATTCCTATCAACTAAACATGCAAGTAACAGTAAACAAGTAAACATGAATGCAATCAGAGAAGTCCCGCAGGGTCCACACAACCCTGACAAGGAATCCTTACCTAGAAACAAGCAAGAAGACACAACAAGTAAAAATGCTCATTGAGCTGCAGATCCAACCACCTAACAGATAAGTTACAAACAAACAATTAACAACTAGCAGCTAAACGGAATCAGGCAACCAAACATGCAAGGCTCGGCGAAGAATTTACCCTAAATCGAACACAAGGCAGCTCGGTCAGCAAAGCTCTCGACGAAGGGTAAGTTCAGCAAGGCAGCCTCGGTAAGGGCTCTCGACGAAGCTATGAGGGCAGCGGCAACGAGCGAAGGGCTGCGGCAAGGGCTGTGCAGCGAAATCACGGGCGAGGGCTGTGCAACGAGACGGTGTGCGATGGAGCTCAGAACGGGATCGCGAGGAAAAGCTACATGGCTGGGCTTGCGATCGCAAAGGCTATTGGCGCTTGGGCGAAAATGGCTGCGCGCGAGGACGAGGATGCGATCAACGACTGGGATCACCGAAATTGGATGGCGACGGTGTGATGTGTGATCGCAAGGGCAGCGATCGACAGGGATTTGCGAGAGAGAAATGGCGATGGGGAGCTGGTGATGTTGCTCGCGGCTGCTGGGCAATGGAATTCTCGGCAAGGAACAATGGGAAGAGGAAATCGGCAATTAGTGATGGAGAAGAGGTAATCGGCAATGGGAGAAGAAGAGAGGAAGAAAAGAACAAAAGTACGTTTTGGGAGAAAATGAGAAGTGCGGTTAAGCTCTTTAGGTCTCGACAAAAGAAAGGCTTCATAGGATCGTGACAAGTGTCCTCAAGAGGTTCCGACTTCGAGTCCTGGCAAGGACACCTTTTTCTTTCTTTTTCTCATTAAATCAACAAAAGCTCCAAACTCCTCAAACAGCAACACTAGCCCTGGGAACCTGAAACCGAAGTACAAACCCAAACTTAGCAATTAATAGAACGGCCTTAAAACTCTGGTTAATTACGAGACTACCCCTGAAGGCAAAATTACCAAAATGCCCCTAGGGGTCCAAACTGCCCTAACGGCCCAACCGAACAACTGAAAACACAACAGAACATACCTGGAGAACTGGACTGGAAAACTGGGCCGTTACAAGGCAAGCTGAGGGAAATGTTGCAATGGCCGAGTCCTAAGAACCTCAAGGCTGTGCGCGCGTTTCTTGGGCTGACAGGTTACTACAGAAGATTTGTAGAGAATTATAGTTTTTTAGCAGTGCCGCTGACCGAGTTGCTCAAGAAGGATGCATTCCAATGGAATGGAGATACAGAGAAAGTGTTTGTGAGTTTAAAGAAAGTGATGGTTACGCTTCCTATTCTGGCCTTCCCGGACTTTATGTTACCTTTTGTGGTAGAAACTGATGCTTCGGGTACAGGCCTAAGAGCTGTGCTATCTCAAAATAAAAGGCCAATTGCGTTTTTCAGTCAGCGATTATCCAAGGTCGCAAGAGGGAAGTCCATATATGAAAGGGAGTTGATGGCTATTGTCTTGTCAGTATAGAAATAGAGACACTATTTGCTAGGGAACAAATTCCTGATCCGGACAGACCAGAGGGCACTCCGTTACTTAATAGAACAAATCAAGATCCAACCAAATTGTCAGAGATGGGTGTATAAATTGCTAGGGTATGACTTTGACATTGAATACCGGCTGGGCCTCGAGAACGCAGCGGATGCATTGTCCCGTCTCCCTCAAGTAATAGAATTAACTAACTTGTTGGTACCTAACTTGATAGATGTGGAACAGATTCACAAGGAGGTATGTGATGACGAGCAATTGAAAACGATTATGAGTTCGTTGGAGACTGATCTGGATAGCATCCCGAAATATTCACTAGGACATGGAAAATTATTGTACAAAGGATGCATGGTGGTATCAGCTTCTTATCCGATTTTTCCTACTATATTACACACTTACCATGACTCTATGATGGGCGGCCATTCCAGGTTCCTCCGCACTTATAAGCGACTGATAGGAGAGTTGTTTTGGAAGAAAATGAAAGCTGACGTTCAGAAATATGTAGTGGAATGTGAGGTTTGCCAGCGAAACAAGACAGAAGCCAGATCACCAGCAGGTCTTTTACGACCTTTCAAAATTCTAGAGAGAGTTTGGGAAGATATATCCATGGATTTCATTGAAGGACTCCCCAGATCCCAAGGCAAAAACTGAATTCTGGTGGTTGTGGATAGACTCAGTAAGTATGCTCACTTCATCGTACTAATCCACCCTTACACATAAAAAGAAGTGGCTGCAATATTCATTCAGGAAGTGGTTCAACTCCATGGCTTCCCAAAATCAATCGTATCGGACAGAGACAAGATTTTCCTCAGTCATTTTTGGACTGAGCTATTTAAGAGCCAAGGGACACAGCTTCGGCTTAGCACGACCTTCCATCCACAAATCGATGGCCAGACTGAAAAGGTCAACAGTTTTTTAGAGGTCTATCTGAGGTGCTTTTGTAGTGAACATCTGACTAAGTGGGCCAAATGGATGGCTTGGGCAGAAAACTGGTACAATACCAATTACCAAGCCACTATTAGTACAACAACATTCTAAGTGGTGTATGGTAGAGCCCCGCCGCCACTAATCTCTTATGGAGAACACAAGACGACGAATGATACGCTGAAACAGCAGCTCACAGAAAGGGATCTAGCCATTACAACTCTTAAGAAGTGTTTACAGCTGGCTCAAGAGCGAATGAAACGTTATGCTGATCAGAAGCGGAGGGAGGTGCAGTATGCAGAAGGGGAACTGGTTTATCTCAAATTGATCCCTTATCAGTAAAGATCGTTGGCTAAGCGCAGGTGCAAGAAGTTAGCTCTGTAATTTTTTGGTTCTTTTAGGATCCGTGAATGCATTAGACCAGTTGCGTACCACCTAGACCTGCCTGCAGAGTCCACCATTCATGATGTTGCTTCACGCATCTCAGCTAAAGAGGTGCATTGGTCCCAAACACAAAATAAATCACGATTTCCCGATCCTATCCAAAGAGTTTGAATGGATAGCCAAACTGGAGGAAGTGTTGGGACTGCGATGGAACAAGGAGAGGGTCGAGAAGAATGGCTAGTGAAATGGAAAGGGCAGCTTGATAGTGAAGCCACATGGGAAGAAGTACAGTTCATGCAGTTGCAATTTTCTGATTTCCACCTTGAGGACAAGGTGTATTTGACCCTGGGGGTAATGTTAGGCCTTTAGTAACTAATACATATGCTAGGAAGACGCAGGATGATAATGTGGAGAATGTTCTGACCCCACCAATCCTACGTACCTATACGAGGAAAGGCAAAAGAGGAATTGAGTAGGGACAAGGGTCTGGTAGTGTAGCAGACCGTTAGTGTGTAGTGCTTGCTTTTAGGGTTGGCAGAAGGGGGTATTAATAGAAGGAGATGAAGCTTTATGGAGTGTGAAGAAAGTAAGAGCTGAAGCAGCAGCCAAGAGGGAGAGTCACCGATGCTCTTGAATCCACCGAAAGTTATCTCCATTTTGTTATCCTGTCTTTATCCTTTCCTTGTTATGTTGTTTTTTTAGTGACTCTTATGATAAAGACTTATTTCGAATCTCTAAATCAATATTATCAGTAGACCCATTTTTGGTATCTGTTAGTTCTATCGTTTACTGTAGGAAAAATACTTATATACCTGACAGTTTTCTTCTTCATCTATAATTGACTTTTCGTTTGTGATATAATTACGATTAAAAAAATGAATATGCTACGTTGTAAATGTTATTTCGCTTGGTGACTACCTTTTTCTAGCCATCTATCCTTTTTATTATGACAGTAAAGAATTAGAGATAATTTTTTTCAAAAAATATCATAAACTAATTATATATAACATTGGAGTTGCCAGTTTTTAGCCTATTGGTAGTTATGTGATGAATGGATATCTACAAGAAGAAAAGTGAAAGAGAAGAATCTCCACAGACAGATAAAGACAAAATTCTTCAAGTCTAAAGATCACATTGTGCCTAAACCATTGAAAGCAAGAACTAAGTTGAAAGATTCAAAAATCAAGCATCTAGTTGAAAAGTTACAGATCCAGACATGGAAGCTATTCATCTTCACAAGGAAGCTATTCAATGTAAGTCTTGTACTGTTTGTTTCCCTGTTTACTCTCTTAAAGCTAATTATTCTAGTAACAAAAATCTAACATGACCCATGTGAAAGTCGGGTAGAGTAGTTAGTAAGTTGTGTGGTTCATATGTTTTTTATACAAAACATATACTTTTCATTGAGGTATGAAAGAGTACAAAATCTATGGTAATATATTATGGAAACAATTTAGATCAAACTATGCCAATGCGAGAATAAAATATCAGGATCATAGTTAAGATTGAATAGTGTTGAATAAACTTAATGCTAATTTTAATGTGTTGTTTAATTGTTGCTAGTAGGAATTTTTTTTAGGAGTTAGTGGACTCTTAAATGTGGTTAGTGGGTCTTAAATTAGGAGTTAGTGGCAAAATGGTTTCTTGTAATTGAATGCCAAAATGGTTACAAATTTATAGCTATAGAGTCTTGTAGAACAAGCTTGTAGGCTATAAATAGATAGTTTATTCCATTGTGGAAAATAGAGCAAGAAAGCAAGTTGAGAAATAAAGAGAAAGTGTTTTTTAGAGAATGTGTGAGTGTTTTATCTCTCCAATCACGAAGTGAAAAGCTTGTGAGATTGTGTTATTTATGTTTTATTTTTTATTCGAGTTTCTACAAATTGGTATCAAAGCGGCATCTAGATTTTACAAATGGGTATCAGAGCCATGACGAACGTGATGGGTCAAATGCCGCAATCACGATTGACGAAGGCTAATTACGAGAATTGAAGCATTCAGATGAAAGCTCTTCTCGGCTCTCATGATACATGGGAAGTGGTGAAGAAGGTTTCGTAGAACCAGTAGATACTGCGAATTATACGGCGAATCAAACCAAAACGTTGAAAAAAATGCATTCGAAGGATAAAATGGAGTTATATATGTTGTTCCGAGTAGTTGACGAGTCGAGCTTTGAGAAGATTGTGAGTGCAACTTCTTCAAAAGGAGCGAGAGACATTTTAGAGAAAGTGTTCAAAGGAGCTGACCGAGTCAAGCAAGTGCGTCTCCAAACTCTTTGCGGTAAGTTGGCTCATAAAGATGAAGGAGTCAGAAAACGTATCTGACTATGTCACGCATGTACAGACGGTGGTGAACCAACTCAATCGCAATGGAGAAAATCTAACCGATGCACGAGTTGCTGCGAAGATTTTGAGACCATTGACCAACAATTTTGAGAATTTTGTGTGCGCGATAGAAGAGTCAAAGGACCTTGCAACTCTCACTATTGACGAACTTATCGATTCTCTTAAGGCACACGAGCAACGAAAGAACAAGAAGAAGGAGGAAACGCTTGAGCAAGCGCTTCAAACCAAAGTGTTAATCAAAGACAAAAGGTACTCTATTCTAAAAAATTTCGAGGTAGAGGACGTGGCCATGGAGGTCGTGGAAATGGTCGCGGTTGTCAAAGCGACAGTCATGAAGAGAAGGGACAGTCGAGCCAAGCGAATTGGCGTGGAAGAGGATGCAGTCGAGGAAGAGGCAGTCGATCGAATTATTCGAACATTGAGTGCTATAAATGTCACAAATATGATCACTATGCGAGTGATTGCAATTCTGACAGATGTTACAATTGTGGAAAAGTGGGACATTTTGCAAGAGATTGTCGAGAGGATAAAAAGGTTGAAGAAACAACCAATTTTGCATTAGAAGACGAAGCGAATGGAGGTCTTCTCTTAATGGCGCATAATGAAGTCAGCGTCAACAATGATACTTTATGGTATCTCGACTCTGGTGCAAGCAACCATATGTGCGATCATGAGCGTCTATTCAAAGAGATGCAAAAAATTGAAGACGGTCATGTTTCTTTTGGCGATGAGTCAAAAGTGAAGGTTAAAGGCAAATGTACGATTTATTATTTGCAAAAGGATAGCTTGACAAGGTCAATCCAGAATATCTATTATTTACCAGATCTCAAAACAAATATTTTGAGTTTGGGGAAACTAACAGAGAAGGGTTATTCAATATTTTTGAAAGACCAGCTATTACATTTGAAGGAGAAGCAAGAGCGTTTAGTCGCTCAAGTTGAGATGGGAAGAAATCGCATGTATAGATTGAATCTAAGAAGCGTGCGAGAAAAGTGTTTGTGAGTCGATGTAGAAGATAAAGCATTACTTTGGCATCTTCGTTTTGGTCACCTACATCATGGTAGACTAAATGTGTTAGCAAAGAAGAATATGGTGCATGGGCTACCTGCCATGGACTATGAAGGAAAGTTTTGTGAAGAATGTGTGCTTAGCAAGCATATGAGAACCTCATTTCAGAAGAAAGCGAAATATCGGGCTAAGCAACCGCTCGAGATGATTCCTATGATTCATATTGATATATGTGGACCAATTACCCCTAGATCTTTCAGCGGTAAAAGGTACTTCATTTCTTTTATTGATGATTTCTCATGAAAAACTTAGGTTTATTTCTTGAAAGAAAAATTAAAAGCATTTGAGGCGTTCAAGAAATTCAGAGTGAAGGTTGAGAAGGAAATAGGTAGACAGATCAAAGCTGTGTGATCTGATAGAGGTGGTGAATATACTTCAACGGCTTTCATGGAGTATTGCGAGGAGCAAGGCTTGTGATTTCTAACCGCACCGTATACTCCTCAACAAAATGGTGTGGCTGAAAGGAAGAATAGGATCATTCTTGACATGGTTCAAGCAATGCTGAAGAGCAAAAGTATGCCAAAGGAGTATTGGGCAAAAGCAGTGCAATGCGATATCTATGTGCAGAATCGATGTCCTCATGTGAAGCTGGATGATTAGACACTGCAAGAAGCATGGAGCGGACAGAAGCCAACGATTTTGCATTTGAAAGTATTTGGTAGTGTGGCTTATGCACACGTACCAGATTAGTGAAGAACAAAGCTTCAAGACAAAAGCAAGAAGTATGTTTTCATTGGCTATGATGAGAAAACAAAAGGGTACAAGCTACTTGATCCAATAAGCAAGAGGGTGATGGTGAGTCGTGATGTGCAAGTAAATGAAGAAAGCGAATGGGACTGGAACAATTCGATGAAAGTTAGCATCAAAGTTGGAGAATTTCTAGTCGTGCATCAACAAGTATATCTGCAGAGTCTGAAACAACTGATAATGAAGATGAACCGCAACAACCCAGAATGTGAAGTTTGCAAGATTTGTACGATGCGACAAATGAGGTACATCTTGTATGTCTTTTGGCAGATGCTGAAAATATTAGCTTTGAAGAAGCAGTGCGAGGCAAGAAATGGCAAACCGCCATGTATGAGGAGATCAATGTGATTGAGCGCAATGATACAATGAATCTGACAGAACTTCTAAATGCAAGTCAACCAATTGGTGTGAAATGGATATTCAAGAAGAAGATGAATGCTGAAGGAGAGATAGAGCATTATAAGGTGCGGCTTGTTGCGAAGGGATACAAGCAGAAAACGGGAATTAACTATGATGAAGTATTTACACCTGTTGCGAGAATGGAGACACAATCTGATTGCTTATTTCTCACGCCACTCAATTCAAATGGCCTATATTTCATATGGATGTCAAGACAGCATTCTTGGATGGTGTGCTAGAAGAAGAAGTTTATATTGAACAACCACCCTAATACGTGAAAGTTAGAGAAGAGAAGAAAGTGCTAAAATTGAAGAAAGCACTTTACGGGTTGAAACAAGCACTGCGAGCGTGGAATACTCGTATTGATACATATTTCAAGGAGAACAAGTACATGCAATGTCCTTATGAGCATGCGCTCTACACAAAGCAGTGCAGAGGTAATGCGATATTTATTACTCTTTATGTTGATGACCTAATATTTATTGGTAACAATGATGTGATGATAGAAGAATTTAAGAGCACAATGACGCGAGAATTTAATATGACAGATTTGGGTTTGTTGAAGTTTTCCCTTGGTTTGGTGGTTAAACAAGAAAAGACAGGTATTTTTGTATCGCATGAGAATTATGGGAAGGAGATCTTGAAAAAGTTCAAGATGGCAAATTGCAACCCAATTTTAATACCAATGGAACTAAGTACAAAAATTTCAAAGTTTGATGAAGGAGAACGTGTAGATGCGAGTAGATACGGAAGTTTGGTGGGAAGCCTTTGCTATCTCACATGCACAAGGCCAAACATCACATTGAGTGTTGGCATTATTAGTCAGTTTATGGAGGAGCCGGTTTATACGCATTGGAAGGCATTGAAGCAAATTTTGCGATACATCCAAGGTACAGTGTCACTTGGGATGCTTTATTCGAAAGCGGAAGAGTACAAGTTAATTAGATACTCTGACAGCGATTGGTGCGGAGACATAGACAATCGAAAGAGTACTTCGGGATATGCATTCTTTATGGGCAATACAACATTTACTTGGTTGTCAAAGAATAAACCGATTGTAACGCTTTTGACATGCGAAGTTGAATATGTTGTAGCTTCTTGGTGCGTATGCCATGCAATATGGCTAAAAAATCTGTTGAGGAAGATGGAGTTAAAGCAACTTGGTGCGACTATGATACAAGTTGACAACAGATCAGCAATTGAGTTAACAAAGAATCTAGTGAATCATGAAAGGAGCAAACACATTGATGTTCGTTTTCATTTCATCCGAGATCATTTGAAGGAAGGAAGCGTGGAATTGCTGCATGTGGCGAGTCAATATCAAGTTGCAGATATCTTTACAAAACTGTTACTAAAGGTTTTGTTCGATAAATTCAAGAAGATGATTGGCATGGCAGATGGCAGAAGAATTTAAGTTTAAGGAGGAGTTTTGTTGAATAAACTTAATGTGTTGTTTAATTGTTGCTAGTAGGAGTTTTTTTTTTTAGGAATTAGTGGACTCTTAAATGTGGTTATTGGGTCTTAAATTAGGAGTTAGTGGCAAAATGGTTTCTTGTAATTTTATAACTCAGATAAATTTCCAGACACTGGACACACAATTTTAAATGGTTCTTAATTGAGCACTCCTGGTTAAAATTAGGAGTGCGGGTAGATGAGTTGCGGGACATTAGGAGTGCGAGTTTAAATGCACTAGGAACGAGTTATAAAATTAGGAGTGTTAGAGTTATTTATTTATTCTATGTGTATTATTGTATTTATCTATTTAGGCCCATTTGGCCCATAAAATGTAGCTAGGGTTTGCACTTGTATTCCTATATATAGACTTGACCAACATCAATAAAATGAGATAATTCTTTCGTCTCTATAAATGATTACAAGTACTATAAATAGAAGTTTGTAAGTCAATCAACAAAGAAAACAAGCATTCAACTAATCTAAACAACCTAAGGCTACATGGTAGAAATGGAAACAGAAGGCAGTTGAACCAATTCAATTTTGAACTAAACATTCTACAGTTTAACATCAATGGGTTATAATTAAATACAACTACCTCAATAGATTCGAACAGTCAAGATTAAACTAAAGAAAATAACTACTCATAAATCAGAAAGTTCAAATAATTTTCTTGGCTCGCTATATTAAAATGATTCATATGTAATTGAGGAGGTGGATGTAAAAAGTGAGAGTTCATATGCTTGGTGTATTCTTGTGAGAGTGAGGTGATGAATGCTTGTGTTCATATGAGTATTGTACTTGTGAGGAAATACAAAGGATTACCTCTTGACGAGTGGACGTAGACAACTTTAGGACAAACCATTAAAGATCTTTGTATTCTTTCTTCTTCACTTAAACTCTTTACTATTCTCTTTGTTGTTTCTTTTGATGCTTCGTGTTGTCGACATACAAAACAGAAAAAAGAATTGGTTTAGTAAGCATTCTGGATTCGAAGAACTGAGGTAAAAGGAAAAGCAAAGAACAAGCAATTATGGTTTGTTACCTCTCTCTGTGTGGATCATCCTAGTCAGCAATCATTCTTTTTCATCTATTGTTTTCTACAGAATTCTTTGTTAGTGAAATGTAAGGACGCAAAAAAGAATAAGAAAACAAGTCAGTAGAGAAAATATAGTTTAAAAGAAAACAAATAAATGAGAACTTACCAATTTTGGATTTCCAAGTAAATGTCTATGTTTATAAATTTCTCTTTGATTGAAAATTTCATGGTTCAAGAGTGTTGAATAAAATCAGTAAGTCAATCAACAAAGAAAATAAACATTTAACTATTCTAAACAACCTAAGGCTTCATGCTGGAATTGGAAATAGAAGGAAACAAATTAGTTCGATTATGAACTAAACATCAAACTGTTTTACATCAAAGGGTTCTAACTCAATACAACTACCTCAACAGAATCCATCAGTCAAGATCATACTAAACAGAATAACTACTCATCAATCAGCAAGTTCAAATAAGTTCTTGGCTCTCTATATAAAAATGATTCATATGTAATTGAGGATGTGGATGTAAAAAGTAAGAGTTTATATGCTTGGTGTATTCTTGTGAGAGTGAAGTGATGAATGTGTGTGTTCATATGAGTACTTTACTTATGAGAAGTTATTCAAAGCAGAGCATGCAAATACAAAGGATTACCTCTTGAAGAGTGGACGTAGACCACTTTGGATCGAACCACTATAGATCTTTGTATTCTTTCCTTTTCCCTTAAACTCTTTACTATTCTCTTTGCTGTTTCTTTGTGATCTTCGGTATCGTCCACATACAAAACAGAATGGAGAATTGGGTTAGTAAGCATTCTAGATTCAAAGAACTAAAGTAAAAGGAAAAGCAAAGAACAAGCAATTATGGTTTGTTGCCTGTCTTTGTTAGGATCATTCAAGTAAGCAATCATTCTTTTTCATCTATTCTTTCTACTGAATTCATTGTCAGTGAAATGCAAGTACGCAAAAAAGAATAAGAAAACAAGTCAGTAGAGAAAATATAGTTTAAAAGAAAACAAATAAATGAGAACGTACCAATTTTGGACTTCCAAGTAAATGTCTATGTTTATAGATTTCTCTTTGATTGAAATTTTATGATTCAAGAGTGTTGAATAAAATTCAGTAAGTCAATCAACAAAGAAAACAAACATTCAACTAATCTAAACAACCTAAGGCTACATGCTTGAAATGGAAACAGAAGGCAGACGAACCAATTCGATTACGAACTAAACATCCTAATGTTTTACATCAAAGGGTTCTAACTTAATACAACTACTTCAACAGAATCCATCAGTCAAGATCATACTAAATAGAATAACTACTCATCGATCAGCCAATTCAAATAAGTTCTTGGCTCTCCATAGAAAAATGATTCATATGTAATTGAGGATGTGGATGTAAAAAGTAAGAGTTTACATGCTTGGTGTATTCTTGTGAGAGTGAAGTGATGAATGTTTGTGTTCATATGAGTACTTTACTTACGAGAAGTTATCAAAGAAGAGCATGCAAATACAAAGGATTAACTTTTGAAGAGTAGACGTAGACCAATTTGGGTCGAACCACTGTAGATTTTTGTATTCTTTCTTCTTCCCTTAAACTCTTTACTATTCTCTTTGTTGTTTCTTTGTGATGCTCGGTATCATCCACATACAAAATAGAATGGAGAATTGGTTTAGTAAGCATTCTAGATTCAAAGAACTAAAGTAAAAGGAAAAGCAAAGAACGAGCAATTATAGTTTGTTACCTCTCTTTGTGAGGATTATCCAAGTAAGCAATCAATCTTTTTCATCTATTGTTTTCTACTGAATTCTTTGATAGTGAAATGCAAGTACGCAAAAAAGAATAAGATAATGAGTCAGTAGAGAAAATATAGTTTAAAAGAAAACAAATAAATGAGAACTTAAAAATTTTGGAGTTCCAAGTAAATGTCTATGTTTATAGATTTCTGTTTGATTGAAAATTTTATGGTTCTAGAGTGTTGAATAAAATTCAGTAAGTCAATCATCAAAGAAAACAAACATTCAACTAATCTAAACAACCTAAGGCTACATGCTAGAAATGGAAATAGAAGGCACTCGAACCAATTCGTTTACGAAGTAAACATCCTACTATTTTACATCAAAGGGTTTTAACTCAAACAACTACCTCAACAAAATCCATCAGTCAAGATCATACTAAATATAATAACTACTCATCAATCAGCAAGTTCAAATAAGTTCTTGGCTCTCTATATAAAAATGATTCATATGTAATTGAGGATGTGGATGTAAAAAGTAAGAGTTTATATGCTTGGTGTATTCTTGTGAGAGTGAAGTGATGAATGTGTGTGTTCATATGAGTACTTTACTTATGAGAAGTTATTCAAAGCAGAGCATGCAAATACAAAGGATTACCTCTTGAAGAGTGACGTAGACAACTTAGGGGTCAAACCACTATAGATTTTTGTATTCTTTCTTCTTCCCTTAAACTATTTACTATTCTCTTGTTGTTTCTTTGAGATGCTCGGTATCATCCACATACAAAATAGAATGGAGAATTGGTTTAGTACTTATTCAAGATTCAAAGAACTAAAGTAAAAGGAAAAGCAAAGAACAAGCAATTATGGTTTGTTACCTCTCTTTGTGAGGATTACGAAGTAAGCATTCATTCTTTTTCATCTATTGCTTTCTACTGAATTCTTTGTTAGTGAAATGCAAGTATGCAAAAAAGAATAAGAAAATAGGTCAGTAGAGAAAATATAGTTTACAAGAAAACAAATAAATGAGAACTTACTAATTTTGGACTTCCAAGTAAATGCCTATGTTTATAGACTTCTCTTTGATTGAAAATTTCATGATTCAAGAGTGTTGAATAAAATTCAGTAAGTCAATCAACAAAGAAAACAAACATTAAACTAATTTAAACAACCTAAGGCTACATGCTGGAAATGGAAACAGAAGGCAGTCGAACCAATTTGATTAGGAACTAAACATCCTACTATTTTACATCAAAGGGTTCTAACTCAATACAACTACCTCAATAGAATCCATCAGTCAAGATCATACTAAACAGAATAACTACTCATCAATCATCAAGTTCAAATAAGTTATTGGCTCTCTATATAAAAATGATTCATATGTAATTGAGAATGTGGATGTAAAAAGTAAGAGTTTATATGATTAGTGTATTCTTATGAGAGTGAAATGATGATTGTGTGTGTTCATATGAGTACTTTACTTATGGCAGAGCATGCAAATACAAAGGATTACCTCTTGAAGAATGGACGTAGACCACTTTGGGTCGAACCACTATAAATATTTGTATTCTTTCTTCTTCACTTAAACTCTTTACTATTCTCTTTATTGTTTCTTTGTGATGCTCGGTATTGTTCACATAAAAAATAGAATGGAGAATTGGTTTAGAAAGCATTCTAGATTCAAAGAACTAAAGTAAAGGAAAAGCAAAGAACAAGAAATTATGGTTTGTTACCTCTCTTTGTGATGATTATTCAAGTAAGCAATCATTCTTTTTCATCTATTCTTTCTACTAAATTTATTGTCAGTGAAATGCAAGTTTGGAAAAAAGAATAAGAAAGCAAGTAAGTAGAGAAAATATAGTTTACAAGAAACCAAATAAATGAGAACTTACCAATTTAGGACTTCCAAGTAAATGTCTATGTTTATATATTTCTCTTTCATTGAAAATTTCATGGTTCAAGAGTGTTAAATAATATTCAGTAAGGCAATCAACAAAGAAAACAAACATTCAACTAATCTAAACAACCTAAGGCTACATGCTGGAAATGGAAACAGCAGGCAGTCGAACCAATTCAATTACAAACTAAATACCCTACTGTTTTACATCAAAGGGTTCTAACTCAATACAACTACTTCAACAGAATCCATCAGTCAAGATCATACTAAACAGAATAACTACTCATCAATAAGCAAATTCAAATAAGTTCTTGGCTCTCAATATAAAGATGATTCATATGTAATTAAGAATGTGGATGTAAAAAGTAAGAGTTTATATGCTTGGTGTATTCTTGTGAGAGTGAAGTGATGAGTGTGTGTGTTTGTATGAGTACTTTACTTATGGCAGAGCTGCAAATACAAAGGATTGCCTCTTGAATAGTGGACGTAGACCACATTGGATCGAACCACTATAGATCTTTGTATTCTTTCTTCTTCCCTTAAACTCTTTACTATTCTTTTTATTATTTCTTTGTGATGGTCGGTATCGTCCACATACAAAGCAGAATGGAGAATTTGTTTAGTAAGCATTCTAGATTCAAAGAACTAAAGTAAAAGGAAAAGCAAAGAACAAGAAATTATGGTTTGTTACCTCTCTTTGTGAGGATCATTCAAGTAAGCAATCATTCTTTTTCATCTATTCTTTCTACTTAATTCATTGTCAGTGAAATGCAAGTACGCAAAAAAGAATAAGAAAACAAGTCAGTAGAGAATAAAGTTTAAAAGAAAACAAATAAATCAGAACTTACCAATTTTAGACTTCCAAGTAAATGTCTATGTTTATAGATTTCTCTTTGATTGAAATTTTATGGTTCAAGAGTGTTGAATAAAATTCAGTAAGTCAATCAATAAAGAAAACAAACATTCAACTAATCTAAACAACCTAAGGCTACATGCTGGAAATGGAAACAGAAGGCAGTCTAACCAATTCGATTACGAACTAAACATCCTACTATTTTACATCAAAGGGTTCTAACTCAATACAACTACTTCAACAGAATCCATCAGTCAAGATCATATTAATCAGAATAACTACTCATCAATCAGCTAATTCAAATAAGTTCTTGGCTCTCTATATAAAAATGATTCATATGTAATTGTGGATGTGGATGTAAAAAGTAAGAGTTTATATGCTTGGTGTATTCTTGTGGGAGTGAAGTGATGAATGTGTGTGTTCATATGAGTACTTTACTTATGGCTGAGCATGCAAATACAAAGGATTACCTCTTGAAGAGTGGACGTAGACCACTTTGGGTCGAACCACTATAGATCTTTGTATTCTTTCTTCTTCCCATAAACTCTTTACTATTCTCTTTGTTGTTTCTTTGTGATGCTCGGTATCGTCCACATACAAAACAGAATGTAGTAAGCATTCTAGATTCAAAGAACTAAAGTAAAAGGAAAGGCAAGAATCTCTTTGGGAGGAACAGTCAAGTAAGCAATCATTCTTTTTCATCTATTGTTTTCTACTGAATTCTTTGTTAGGGAACTGCAAGTATGCAAAAAAGCATAAGAAAACAAGTCAGTAGATAATATATAGTTTAAAAGAAAACAAACAAATGAGAACTTACCAATTTTGGACTTCCAAGTAAATGTCTATGTTTATAGATTTCTCTTTGCTTGAAAATTTCATGGTTCAAAAGTGTTGAATAAAATTCAGTAAGTCAATCAACAAAGAAAACAAACATTCAACTAATCTAAACAACCTAAGGTTAGATGCTGGAAATGGAAACAGAAGGCAGTCGAACCAATTCGATTATGAACTAATCGTGCGCTAACGGTTTGTCGAAGCCGGTGCGCACCTTCCTCTCCTCCGACACCTCGTCTCCTCTCCGGAATTGCCCTCCCCAGAAATTTTGCTCTCCGTTTTGCTCCAGCGAAGCTCCTCTGGGTTTCATTCGCTCCCCGTTCGGCCAATCGTTCCCTGCACCCCTTCGCTCATCTCCGTTTCGCTCTAGCGAAGTACCTCCAGCCCTCATTCTTTCCCGGCTCGACCACTCATTCTCCGCGCTCGCTCGCCATTCTCCACTTTGCTCAAGCGGACCGCCCTCGTTTCTCATTCGCTCTCTGCTCACAGCACCTCTTCGGCCCAATGCTTCCTCGTCACATCCCGCCCTAGCGTAACCCACACTTCCTCGTTCGCCATTCGCGCCGGCCCAACCTGCGCCTCCGCACTCTGCCGCAGCGACTCGACTTAGCTCTCCACGACCCCGCGCGCTACCTATAACTTCGCGCTCGCGCGAATCGTACACCCCCCACGCCTGGCTCTGCCTCAGCATTTCTTCGTCGACGAATCCTGGTTCGCCCTGCACTCACGTCTCGTCAGCGAACTTCACTCGCACCAGCCCCTGTTCGCCGCCGCTTCGTGCCTCATTCGCCGTTGTGTAGATTCCACCCATGCTGCCGCCGTTTTCTTCAATTTCGCTCATCGCTCGCTTCCCTTTATCTGTATATCCTGTTTCAGTGACCGGTTGATTCACAGTTTGCTCGATCATGGATTGAAGTTCGCCCACTATAGATTTGAATCTTTCCTCAATCTTTTGCCCTAGCCGATCCTCCATGTTTTCTAGCTTCCCCATGATTTCCTGTTGTTACTTCTTTATCTCGGCCAAAGTCTCTTCGCATTCTTGCATTCTTGATTCCATCTTCGTAGTGACCATTACCAGATCGGTGAATGGTTTTGAAACCACAATTGATAGAATCTACCAACTTTATAATAAAATCTCTAGAGAGAATCTCCCGTAGAGCCAAAAGTTACAAAC
>JBBMKA010066340.1:0-16503 GCA_037833695.1 Sechiopsis laciniata | reverse complement strand
ATTTCGATTTGGTTCGGTTTTTATTGGTTTTTTAAAACGAAAACTGGAATCGATTCAATATTTTCGGTTTTTTCAAATTACAAACCGATATGTCCAACTTTGCGCTAAAAAACCATCTTATCCATTGGATTGGATTGATTCGGTTCAATTTTTCAGTTTTGTTGCAGCCATAGTTAAAAAAAAAAAAAAAAAAAAAAAAAAAAAAAAAAAAAACTAAAAGATAAGTAGTTTATTTTAAAAAAAATAAAATTAGAATAAATTTTTTTTAGTGCCTAATGGCAACCGGCTATTTTGCAGGTTTTTTTTTAACCGTTACATACAAATATAAATAAATAAAATATATATATATATATATATATATATATATTTTCCTTTTATCATTATTTAAAAAAAAAAAAAAAATCAAAAGTCACCATTTGTCACTTATCCAAATCTCCACATCTAAACTTCTAAATAGTCTATGATGCTCACTCAGCTGTCACATCATGAGATTTTCTCGTTCAAACTTGTTTCGACCATAATTTGTTTATTTCAACTTCGATTTGAGTAATTCAAATTGCGTTGAAATCCTTTTTTCGAACACTATACTATGGACATCTTAGAACATCAAAATTGTAAATGAATAACATTAGATTTGTTATCATTAAAATATTAATTAATTAAAATGACTTAATTTGAGATTGGGCCAAATAGCCAACAAAACTTTCTCATATGCCTCCTTTGACACTAACGTCTCAACAACCACCCCTTCTCATCACTAGTTGTTGCCCTTGAATGGTGCCAATTCGTGCATAAAGAATCGCCCATACATGCACACCACCACACGTCGACCAAATGGTCCATCATGACCAAGCTGTCGTAGCCATCACAAGCTTTCACATGCAGTGGCACCTTGATCCGCCCCATGAAGCCTCCATAATACAGGTAGCACTTCACACGTCTAGGTCGCGTAGCTTACCCTAGAAGACATCCTCAATTGCATGTGCCATCCCGTGCATGAATCCCCATACAGGCATATGCATCCCCGCATATGCTCTTCCTCGCACACTATTACAACCTGAGCACCTTGATCCCTACCCTCATCATGTAGCTTGCGTGCACGATAATCGTGTTAGCCTTTTGCCATTCTCGTGCCCATTATCGAGCCATGCCAACTAGCACGCCTTATGCACCTCATCTGCGCCTAGCCTTGGCAATTGGCATCAGTGCACGCGTCGTCGTGCCCCAATCATGTGTTGCCGCAAGGAAACACCAATCTGGGCATTTTAGTACTTTTATGCAGTCATATGTTTTCAACTAGTTTTAAGTCCATATCTTGACCAATTTACCTTTAACTAAGACTTTTAGCAATATTTTCCTGTGTTGTGAGTAAGACGTGATTTACATGGGCTAGCTTGTGAATATCGATCAAGGTTATAGACTTGTGATGCATGATTAGATAACTTTGTTGTGTTAGGATGTATGATTAGATATTTTCCTATGTTAGAGATCATTCACCCTATTTGTGGGCATGTGGCCCGTTAACATGTTTGTTATAGACTTGTTATGCATGATTAGATAACTTTGTTACTTATGATGTATGTGATAACTCTTAAATAGAGAGTTATTTAGGCTAATATCTTAATATATTCTAATGACATTGTGCATTAATTGAATGACTTTTAGAGTTGGAATGGCATCAAGTTTAGCTAAAAAATTGTCATATGTGTAGGAATGTCTAACACTCTGAGTTTAGCATTTAGTAGCAGAAAGCCAGAAAGTAATATCTGACGCTCTGAGTTTATCATTTAGTAATACAAAGCCAGAAAGCAATGCGCTAAGCTTTTGAATGCCTGATGCACTCTAGCAGACCGAATTGTGAAAATCAAGGAATTTAGGGTTTCTTGGTCCCCAAGCAACTCATATCTGATTCCTTGAGCCACAAGCAATATTCCTTAAACCTCAAGTATCTCAAAATCCTATAAATAGAAGAAGAATGAAGAAGAAAATGGTGCCTATTTTTGGTGTTCTTCTCGCGCAATCAAGATTAGGGTTTCTGAGCAAAGTTTGTGATCCTAGTGACAAGGAATCTTATTCTTCAACAGCCGCCATTTATTTCTTTATCACTTTCCAGTCGTGCTTTACTTTATTTACTTTCAACAATCGCACTTTTATTTTCGTAGGAAATTTAGTTATTATTCACTTGTTTACCTTTTAATACAGATTGTCAATTCAAGTTAGTTTTCTCTTTTTTTATCCAATGTATGTCACTTTTAAATTCTTTATGATAAATTTTATTTCGATGATGAACTAAACACTAGAGGTGAGGGTTAATGGAATTAGTTTTATAAGCATGTACTAGGGTACAAGGGATTGTTAATTGATGCATGTTAAGCTGAAACCTAAATTTATAGCAAGTGTCAATACACCATCCACATAAGCTTGTTTGTTGTTTACTTGGAAAGAAGGAAAAATTTAAGATTAACTTTCATGTTTATTAGGAAACGTGAGAACTTTTGCATATTTAGGGAGATTTTAGGGATAATCATTCTACTAATACATGCGAAGCATGGGATAGAAAACTACGTTGGTTTGCGACGAGAGTCGGCGTCATCATGAACAAATGCAAAAGCAAATGTTTAGTCTAAGTGAAGTATGTCATTTACTACTACCAATTAGTTACCCTAGGAACTGCTAAACTCCTCCCACAACCTTAACCAGAGCTTATTTATTTTTTACAATTAGGATTAAAAACAAACAAAAACCCAAACAAATTTTATTTTCCGTACGACTCTTATATTAATAAAACTAATTATAACACATAAATTCTTGTGGAGAATGATAATATAAATACTTATCACTTGTTACATACTTGACTCTGCACTTCCGATGCAATTATATCTATGTAATGAATGATTTCTAAGCTAAACTTATTGCTAACTGTGGCTTAGAATCACTACACACAAGTATAAATGGCCAGAATGCAGCAAGTGATAAGTATAAATTTTATCTTTCTCCACAGGGATTGATGTCTAGAATTAAAGTTATGAACTTAAGAGTAATGCAATGAAATAAAGTAAAATGAGTTTGATAGTTGTTTTGGGTTTTTCCTACAACTCTAAGTTTGAAATATACAAATGAGCATAGGTAAAAATTACAGATGTAAAAGATGCTGAACATGCATAAATGGTAATTAGATTTCACACTTCCCTGTCTTAATAAGTGTTTTTCGCACTTAATGATTTACAGCTAACCTAGCTTCCCTTGTGACTAATCATACTGAACCTGGGCAACGCATGCAATAGTAGGGTTATTCCTAACTCTCAAATCATGCGAGAGATCTCATAATGAACCTATCGTAACATACTGAACCTGCCTCTAGTTCAATCTTTCGAGTTTACTGAAGGTTAGCATCGTAACATATTGAACCTGCCTCTAGTTCAATCTTTCGAGTTTACTGAAGGTTAGCATACGTGGGTAGCTAATCGACGCATACTTAGAATTAAACGTGAAGCAGTATAAAATCTAACAACCTACAAAGTCAACATGCATTCTACATAAGAATTCTTACCAAACCTCCTACTTATTGCATCATAGAAATAGACAACACTGATAAGAGAAATTTAGATATCTCATTGCTAAAAGCTGTTAAACTTCTACAATACTATGATCTACTCCAATAACAATAAAAGTAAGGAATTGGTGCGACTGTGAAGATGTGCAAACTCCTTGTCATCGGCTCCTACGAACATCTCCAGTTACGTTCTTTGTGCGAATTGACTTCTGGCCAATCGACCAGCTCATCGATTGTAGCTTCTTTCCTTCTATATATAGAGACGATTGACTTGGCTAGCAAGTTTGGATGAGCTGGAAAATCTTCATAAATATTGGGATCTTTGATTGCTGCTGGAATTTCTTGATTGACATCAAATTGATTGCTTGATTGATTTTCTATTCTTTCCTTATTGGCGCGATTCTTCGAACGTGACTGCCTTGTCATTGCATCATGTTATGTTTGTGTTCCGCTGTTCATATTGATTCATTCTTCAGCACTTAAGTTCTGCATTTCCTATAGTGTATCACATTTAGCACAATTTATTCATTCTTTTACCTTAAAATGCAATGCTGAGACTTTGTTATGCTAAATGATGAATGCATGTGATTTCTAACAGTTTTCCTCGCATTAAGTCTTTTATAGCTCGATTATTTCCCTTGAACCTTAGAAAAAATGCATAATAAACTAGCTTAATTTATCCTCTAGAAAAATGCATAATAAACTAGCTTAATTTATGCTCTATTTGAGAGCTATCAATATTCGACTGCGTAAACTTGCATAACATGCGATTCAAAAGCGTTGGATATTAGTATTAGTGTCTTATTCTTAGAATTTATCATTAGACATTTATACCATACTGAGATCACATCAAGTTTTTTCTCGTTGTCAGGGATTGATTATTTATAATTTATGGTATCTGTTTAAGATTAGTTCTTAATTGTAAAAAAGGCTAATCACTTCTCATTTTCAAGAGAACATTGAACGTGTGAAGCACATTAACCTGCTAGGAAGAATTTTTTAACAAGTATTTCCACCACGAACAACAAATATACTAGATGGCTAGGTTGATACCATTTTGATTACCATTTATAAAATCCTGCTACTCACTTTTAGAATTCAACGGACAAGTGTGGAATGTGTGGAGGAGATCACAGGTATGAGTATTGCCCAGCAAATCCTGACACGGTATTGTGAATTCCCCATGCACAAGAACCAATACAAGTAACTAATACCTAAACGTATCATGACGAGCCCAACTGAGAAAGTAAACGTCAATTTCATTTAAAAAACCAAATGGATCGCTTTCAAGAGCAG
The DNA here is from genome assembly GCA_037833695.1 of Sechiopsis laciniata. Lineage (NCBI taxonomy): Eukaryota > Viridiplantae > Streptophyta > Magnoliopsida > Cucurbitales > Cucurbitaceae > Sechiopsis > Sechiopsis laciniata. The sequence continues at coordinate 11,654 of JBBMKA010066340.1, read as the reverse complement.
TGGTATGTTGAAGAATTGATGGTTCAGAACGATGTAACAAAGTTCTATACAAATCACTATGAGATTTTCTGGAGGAAACAACCATAGTCTTATTGGGAAAACCAAGTGAATTGCTTCTAGGAGCCATTAGAACCCCATTATGAAATTCAGCAGTTGGAGTATTGGAACTATAGTACCCTAGAGTATACATTGGATTATGGGTATCATGAGCCCAGTAATTCAATATATAGTCTCGAACAATCTTTTGAGGACATTTTGAATGAACGATTGGCCAGAAGTGAAGTTGCGTTACAAATCAGCCTAGATTTAATGAAAAATGTGAATGATAAGGTGGAATGGTTAGTAGTGGAACGACAGACTTGGAAAGTGAATGAGGCGTCAGCAACCTAGCACTCTCAATAGATGATGAGGAAGATGTGCAAAGCACTAAGCTTCGCAGTTTTTTTGGATAAAACTAAGCATAATGAAGTTAAGGAAAGCCAATTTGAAGAAAACAATGTCCCAACCAACTGTCAGCTTCGTGGAGGATGAGCCTGCAACTGAGATTGAAGAAGAAAAACATCAAACCATAAAAGATGAGGTGATGAAGCAAAAGTTGTAAGAAATTGAAGATAGCTTCAAGGGCGTTGAAAAACTAGAAATTACAGAAACCTCCTTTGAACTATCATGCCCTTAAGAACTAAACCTAGAGACCATCCAAAAATATAAAATAAGGGCAATACAACGTGTTCAAAGCGTAAGGCACCTCTGCCTACTAAAAAAAATTTTGGTAGGAAGACACCTTAGGAAGGAGGAGAATGGAGCCAAAATCGAGCGGGCCGTCAAAGAGGGTGTCATAAAGATCATACAATGGCTAAAGGCAAAGCGTGCAACCTTGGGCAGACACGATCTCCCAGTTACCTATGAAGGCATGAAGTATTCATGGAATGCGATGCTTGGAGCATGCACATTCAGTATATATTAGTTTTGGCTCTAAGCATTTATAAGTTTTTATTTTTCCTATCTCTTACTAAAAAGACTTTATATTTTACTGCATATTTGTTTTTAGTTAAGATTTATTAGTTGTTATTTCCTTTATTTTATTCTACTGAAAGCCAATGCATTTACTAAGTGGCAATGTGAAAGGGCACTATTATCAAAATAGCACCTATCTTATTACCAAATTTGTTCAATCACAACTCGAGATCTTATAATCATGTTGTTCATTGCTTAGCTAACTCTTTTAACTCCAACTTTATCTGAGTTCTCGTGATGAGAACCTTAGAATGTTTTGGTGACATGGTTTTTTCTCTATAAAGAGGTGTATGTTTTTAGTATTTAACAAGTTGTTACAAATAAATTTTTACAATTCCTCTTCAAAAAAATTTATCCAAACAAATTATTATAACCACTCAAAATAACCATTCATTTCTAACAACTAAAAAATTATTTATTATTTTAAAACCACTCTATCTTAGTTAGTAATAACTCAAAATAACTACTCATTCTAATCACTCATCCAAACACCTTTAAGTGTCTTCCATCTAACTGAGAAGGGCACTGTAAAGACGAGACCCAAACTATGGTCTCAATCTAGGTATCTACTATAAATGCATGGGCTTAAATTGTAACAGCCAGACATGTTTATTAAATAGTGAAAAACATGAAAACACATATAAATCCAGTTGTAAAAGTAACTATGCCTCAAAACCCGGTGCATGTGGAAAGGATAATGATGCCAACATAAATTACGACTCAATAAATAATAGACACATCCCATGGTCGTTACAGCTCCAATCAAACATCCTGATTCATCCCGCGAGTTCCTGTGGAAAATCACAGAGGAAAGGGTGAGTCTTTAACTCGGTAAGAAACCCTGGATAGAATCATTAAGCACATTTATAAGAGCAGCAGTACATGTTTTATCAATAACAAAACAATGGGCACGAACTCTTGAGCACTCATTAGGTACAAAATCCCTGAGTAATAATAATGGGCATAAACCCCTGAATAATAATAATGGGTACTAAACCCCTGAATAATAATAATGGGTACTAAACCCCTAAATAGTAGTAATGGGCACTAACCCTCTAAATCATAATAGTGAGCATAAACAGCTGAATAATAATTATGGGCATTAAACTCCTGAATAGTGATAATGTGCACTATCCCCTGAATAACAATAATATCTATGTGAATCTTCTAACATGCTCACTTAACAGGATATCGAACATACAACATTTACAACTTAATCAATAACAGTAGGAAACCAACCAAGTCCCTAAAACAATACATCATTCCAATAAATATCTACGAGTTTATTAACGAGTAAGCTTATTTGTACTCAAGAGTAAAAATCCCCTTACCTTGGCTGAGTCCAAGGGTCCTACAAATCCAAGTCTAGAATGACTCTCCTAAGCTTTTCCGACTTTCGGGGTCTATAACATGAAATCAGATCAAAAGTGGCACCTTAAACTGTCGAGAACAAACTTAGAACGTCGAAATTACCTAAGAGGACAAATTTGGTCAACAATCAAGGATGATGTGTCTAGTCAAACAGTCAAAGGCCAAGGTCGGTCAACACTCAACAATGCTCAATAGTCATTTGAAAACAAGGATTAGAGAGTTAACAACCATACCCAAACTTGGTCAGAATCTGGCAATAGCAACGGCCACGATTTGTTCAGATGACGGTGGCAGCGAACTGCTCAGACGATGGTGACAGTGAACTGCTTGGCAACGGCGGCAGTGTTACAGCGCGGGGGACAATGGTGTTACGCAGTTGATGACTCTCCAATAGAGTCAATATTTAGGTTGATTTTGAATCAGCTGATCGCAATAGCATGCAAAAACTGATGCGAAAGAGTCAATTTAGTTCGCAAAGTGGTGATTTAGACTAATGCTCGCGCATTAGGGGACTAAACAAAGAATTATGCACTGTACCGTTAAAACTGTTAAAATCGCACTTTAAATGCGTAATTAAGTTCGAACTACTTAGAGATGTTTTGTAGGAAGTACGATGCGAAAAAGTAGGACTAAACCTAATGGATCAACAGTGACCAATGCGAAACTCAAATACGCGACAACAGTAGCTCGAACAAGACACCAAGGCAATGACTTAATGAAGGAAGGATTGCGATGAAAACGCACGATGTTGACTAACCAGATATCTAGAGAGACAGATTGCGGAAATTACTGGATCCCTTCCTTATTACATTACGACGAGATTGAAAAAATCAATCAGCCAACACGGTCGAGTTAATTGGGCTACCAAATCAAATTTGGAATATTTGAGAAGGACCAAGAGGAGTCTATAAATTAAAATCTTGTCATAGTCTGAAGGAGAGTCGGGCGGAGAGTTTTTAACACTGAGTCTCTCTATTTTGTTTCTTTCATTTTTATTTTGTTAGACTCATTTTGCTTTTTAATAATATTTCTTTCAGCATGTTTTCATTCATGTTGTTATTTGTGTTTTAATTTTGCATTATGAACTAATTTGTCTAAGGCTAGGTTAGGGAAAAGTGGAATTGTTTAAGCACGTATTAGATGGATCTAGGGAGGGATAAACCAATGTATGTTAGCTAGGTTCTTAATTTCTTAATAGTAAGTGTTGACCGGCCATTCACACAAGCTACTTGGTTGTAATTCGGAAGAGGAAATGACCTAAGGCTAGATAGCATGTTCAGTAGGTTAGTATCATAATTTTTTATACTTGAAATCAGAGTTTAGGAATAAACATCATTACTACTACATAAGTTGTGCTGTTCAGATTACATTGAGTTGCAATGGAAGTTAGACTTAATGCGAATGAATGCGAAAGCGGATATTTGTTAATCGAAGTATGCTAGTTTTCCCTCACCACACAGTTCTTATAACACTGCTTCGCATTCCATGAGTACCTTAACTATGCCTTAATTTCTCATCACGCTTATTACGTTTTACATTATCTTTATTTTACGCAACATAAACTAAATCGAAACCTTTTATTTACTTTCTGTCAATTTTAAACTTAATACTTTTGATAAATCACAGTTCTGTGGAGATCGATAATTTTACTTATTACTTACTGCAGACCACGTATACTTGCACGAGTGTGTGTCATTTGCACACTAGGCATCCTCACGTTAGTCATCAGTCAGCAGTCATGGCGGCTCTGTGTGGAGGGGCTCAGCGGTGCGGTATTCACCTGCAGGTGGCCGGTGGCGTCGTGCGACGGCGGTGGCAACTCTGGCGGTTTGGTGCAGTCAGACGGAAAAAAAAAAAAAAGACAAGAGGGGGAGGTGTTGTGGCGTGCGTGAGAAAAGAGAGAGGAAGAGAGGGAAGAGAGAGAAAAGGAAGAAGCTCACCTAGGTTTTTGTGAAATTGCTTAAATATAAATACAAATAATATTTTTCGGTTAATAATAAGCCCTTTTCCAAAATAAGGGAAGAATATAGATAATCTTTTAATTATTGGACTCCATATTTTATTCTTAAAAGAATTGTTTCTTTAAATCACTTAATATATCAAGCAACTCTCAAGAACCATTTAGGAAATATCTATCAAATGAAATAAAAATTCATTTAATTACTTACAAGGCCAAATAATCTAATTTAAGTCAAAGGAACAATTATCAATTGACTAGGGACTCAAGCTAAATCTGAAGCTGGAAAAATTCAGGGCGTTACAAGCACTATTGCTCTCAAATAATATGAGAGTCAAATACCGATTTCTAAGCTCGAAATGTGACCGTGAAGTTGAAATGGATTAACACCAATCAAGTTAACCAACTACGCCACCGATCCATTCGGTAAAAATAAAATTATGGAATCATTGTAACCCACGCCTTAATTTATTTCTTAAGTGCTCAATTTAAAATTAAATAAAAAATATTTATCAATCTTTTGAATTACGGAACTTAACCTCACCAGCACATTCTACCTCTGGTATTATATTTGCAGTACAATTTCTAAAGCAATTCATCTATAGCACATGATTTCTATCGGTGGTAGAATTCAACCAACTGATTGAATTCTATCAGCTGGTTGAATTCTATCAGTGATAGAACTAACCAGTGATAGAACTCTATCACTCATTGAATTCTATCGATGATAGAACTCAATTTGGATTTCTTGCTAGTAATGAATTAGTTTTGATTTTGTGATATAGATGAAAATACTTTGCTCTTTTTTATTATACATGTAAAATTCCCAATTTTTTAAAATTATGGTTGGATTAAAATTTTTGTTAAAATGAATATTAATTAATAAAAAAATCATTAAAATTTTTATAAATAGAATAAGTATGAAAATTCAAATAAAAAATTTAAATTTAAAATTTTTAAATGAAGGAGGGCGAGGCCGAAAAAAAAAATGACGCCATCTGTTCCTTATAAATCTTTTTTAGTTAAAACTCAAAATTAAATTTCCTTTTACGTACACTTGAATTGTGTGATCTGTTGTATCTAGCCGAAACATAGAGAATCTCTACTTTTTTAATTATAGTTAAATTCAAAAATAAAAATTGTGTGACTATTTTTAGTTTGGGTGTAAGGGTTCAAATTTCTATACTTGAACTCAGTCAAATTATAATGAACATAAATTTCTTTTAAACTCAACATGCCGATTACTTTCACATTTCGCAAGTGTTCTTTTCTCATGACATGTACAATTTGAAAGTGACATCTTTCCAACCATATAAGTTTTTTCTTTCTTTTAAGAATGTGGGTTACATTAAAGTATTTAACTCGTTTAATTTGTTCGAAAGTTGAAAGTTATAATAAATAATTCCATACAACTCTACTTCACCGGTCAGTGTCTATGTCTTGTCACAAACATGAACCAACTCAATTTCAAAAAAGAATCTTGTGATTTTTTATTTATTTTATTATTATTATTATTTTTTTTTTGAGAAAAAGAGAGGCCTTTAGTTAGCAATCACCAAATGAGCTGGCTGTGACCAAATTCTTCATTAATGAACCCTGTCCTTAGAATATGAATGGATAGATACCCTATACCAAACCAAACACACTCTCCAAACTTTATTTTTTCTCTCTTTAAATCATAACCATGAAAAATGTAAATACATTCTCATGATACTTACATATTTTAAATTTCGATCAACCATGGATCTCATGTCCTCCCCTTGGAAGGCATGCCCTTAAATTTCCCTATATCTATGAGAATTTTGTATCAATATTTAAACGACTAATCAACAATGGAGGTAGTTATTGACTTGTTATAAACTTTAAGAAATATCTTTACGTTATGAGTTTTCATTAACTTTGCATAAATATACATAGAACTTAAAATAATAAAACTCAATGGTAACAGTATTTGCTAAGTTCATTGAACAAAACGAAATTTGAGAAGCAAGAATCTATGACTCAAGGAAAAGTCGAGTAAAATTGATCTCCTTAAGGAAAGTCGAAGGGTGAGGATGATTGGCCAAATCTTCAGAAGCAGATGGGAAATGCAACAAACAAATGCGAAAAAGACCGCAATGCCAGGAACTAGATAGAAGTCTCAGTTCTCTTTATCTTTCTTTTTCATCATTTATTCTTTCGCATTGTATACATTTCATTTTCATAGGATGCACTATTACTTTTTTCCTTTTAAAGATTCAAGTTATAATAGGAAGTTAGTTTTTACTTTTTTCCTTAACGTGCATGACCGAAAGAACCAACACAATAAAGCCTAAAGTTTGAAATAAAGTATCTCAATGATGGAAACAAATAAGTTTGAGGGAACTAAGCCTCACCTTCATTGAGGACAATAAAGATTTTATGTTTGGGGGTGAGTGCAAGCCCGAGAAGAGTGACCAGATGTGATTATGATTAGCTATGTATATTACTCGTTTAAACTGATTCTAAGTAAAGATGCTATTGCTAACACTTAGTTCTCAAAATCGTAGTCTTGCACAAGTATACACAGTCAAATTGCGGCAAGTGATGAGTATTATTTTATCGTTCTCCTCAGGGATTGATGTCTAGAATTAAGCCTTTTAACCTACGAGTTGTGCAGGAAAATAAAACTCAATTGTTGTTGATTTGGGTTTGGTTTTTGTAAATATGAAAATGAAAATGAATGGCTTGGGTGAAATGCGAATGCAGAAGATGCTAATCGTGCGATAACAGCGAGTCAAATGTCATGCTTCCCTAGTCTAACGTGTGCTTCTACACCAATTAATTTATGTTGAACCGAGCTTCCGTTGCGGTTCTTCATACTGGGTTCTGGGCTATGCATGTGTTAGTAAGGTTATTCCTAACTCTTTAAAAATGCGAGAGACTTCGCATTGACCTAACGTATTCTGTTGGACCTTTTGCCATATCCCTCTCCCAAGCTTGCTGGTGGCTAGCATATGTGGGTAGCTAGTCAACTCATACTTAACATAAAAATGCAACATCATAAAATTTAATCACCAATAATCCTAACATGCATTCCACACCCCAAATTTCACCCAATGCCTTAAATTACGAAAAAAAGTTGAATAGAGATATGAGTTCCAAATGTGAAAATATTATTACGAAAGTTGTCTAAGCTAAACTACTCTTACTACAATAAGAAATAAATTGAAATGGTGCGGTTGTTGTAGATGTGCAGTCTCCGTTGTCAATAGTTTCCATAAGATCGTTCCGATTGTCCTCTTCAGTAGCGAATTGACAATGGTTTCTTACTCATTCATACGCTTTAATGAATTTACTCCCTACCAGTATCGGGTTTAGTAGGGTGCGGAGCGTCCGAATGAAGCTTAGTTGGTTTGCCCTTATGTCTCTTCCTTGACTGGTTAGTTCATGCTACGTTAGTGGGTATGGTAGCTGGAAAGCGTCAGCACCATTGCTGATGTTCTGCTTCTACCAGAGCTACTTATACCATCCTATAGTTCTTCATTTTCTTCTTTTTTCCTTTGTAGGTTGAGGTATATCTTCTTTTTGTGTAGCTACAGGTTTGTCAACCACAAAGCTGAGTGGTGGAGGATCTTGATCCTCACTTTGGCCTTCATCATCTATATTTTTGCACAGTACCACTACTAGAACCTTCGTTGTTGTCGCTCACAACTTTTTCCTCTTCATCACTTATTAGAATTATAGGAGTTGTAAACCGCCCCCATGCTTCTCCCAATTGGTGATTTTACATCCATTATTCTCTGTCTTCTATTGCACGTCTTGATAAAGCAAGGGCTTCTTCCTCTTTTGCTATAAAGGCTAGCCTGAGATCTTCTCACGAGGGTTCTGGCTCGTGGCAGATCTCATTTGTTGCCACTCTCTCGTCCTTCAAAATTGTATTGTTTCATTTGAGAACCTCTCTACTGGCTATGCTTTCTCTGATGGTCTCTTCTAGAGATGGTTCGGGCTCCCATTCTGGTATATGGAGTGCTAAATGGATGTCATTTTTTCTCATTCAAGCTCGATATTTTTGTAGCATATCCTCTTCCATGATTGCATCCTCTAGAGACCGTTCTTTCTCATCCATAGGCTATTCAGGTTCATAACGCCCAGATCCCCATGTACATTCCATTGTGTCGTATTCACCTTGCGGACTATATTGCTCCTGAAAGAAGTTTTTATGATATCCCCAAAATTGTGGCTAATTTTCCCAGTTAGGATTCATTTGGGTAAAAATCTGTTGTGTATGGCTCCTCCGCACAACCTGGTTGCTGATAGTAACATGTTTGCAGAAGGTTGGTATTGTTAGTTCAGTAATGGCTTGCAAAGTGATTGTAAGCCATCTTCTTTTGTTGTTGCTTGTGGTGATATGTTGGGACTTCTTCCCAATAGGTTGTTGCACTTTGGACTTCTAAGTTTCCCTGAAATACAAAGTAACGACCCTTTTATCAATAAAAGCTGATCCTAAGCTAATAAATTCAATTCTAAATAATCAATCCCTAGCAACGGTGCTAAAAACTTGACCGGATGCAATTATGATCGACTATGTATATTACTCGTTTAAATTGATTCTAATTAAAGATACTATTGCTAACACTTAGTTCTCAAACTCGCAGTCTTACGCAAGTATACGAAGTCGAATCATGGCAAGTGATAAGTATTATTTTATCGTTCTCCACAGGGATTGATGCCTAGAATCAAGCTTTTTAACCTAAGAGTTGTGCAGAAAATAAAACTCAATTGTCGTAGATTTGGGTTTGGATTTTGTAAATATGAAAATGAAAATGAATGGCTTAGGTGAAATGCAAATGCAGAAGATGCTAATCGTGGGATAATGCCTTCCTTTTTATCAAAATAATTCTAACTACTTCGAGGATTGTCATGCTTCCAATATCCCTTCTTCTTGCAAAAAGCGGAAATGTCATTTTCCTTGAGATTATAAAGCTTTGAGTCTTTAGGAGGCAAAGCAGCTTCCTTTGACTTCTTCTTCCCTTGGTTTCCACGACCTTTGCTTCCTATTACAGCTTAGAAAAGTATTCTTCCCTTCCTCTCGAGATAGCGTATCCTTACCTGTAATGAATGAATCTACAAAATTCTCATATGGTAACATTAAAGAAACTGATAGAATTAAGGTAACATCTTCATCAACTACCTTAACCTCAATATTACGTAGATCCATTAATATTATGTTTAACCTATCTAGATGATCTTTAAGAAGCATACCTTCACTCATACAGAGGTTAGATAATCATTGCGAGAACAATTTCTTGGTCAAAGACTTTTTCATGTATAGACTCTCGACCTTCAACCACAAACCAGTAGTCTTCCCTTCATCAGAGACATCGACAATGACGTCATCAGCCAAACACAACATGATCGTTGAATGAGCGTTCTCCTCCAGACTCGTCAACTCGTTGTCGTCGTATACATTTTAATCCTTCCATTTGGCAGTAAGAGGCTTCCATAATCCTTGTTGCTTTAACAAGGTTCACATCTTGATCTGCCACCGATCGAAGCTGCTCCCTCTGGTAAATTTATCGAAATATGGTTCAGATACCATATTGTTAAGGAAATAGCTACAACAATCACACAAAAAATAATAAAAACGTAAAAGAAAAACACACAGAATTACGTGGTTCACTAACGGTGTGTTAGGTACATCAACGGACAGAGAAGAGAACGGTTTTATTACTTTAGGAGATAGAATACAAATTTTGAATCAATTAGGGCTAAGGGTTTAAGAGAATTTATACAGTGTACTTTCATAAAATCCTATTACAATATAGGCCCAATTACATAAAAGCCCAATTATGAAAACGTAAACTCAAATACCTATTTCGTATAGGTTTCAGGGGCGTTTTCTCTAAGCCCCCACCAAAAGATCCCTGCTCCTTGATTGGGCAACGAGACCCCTGACTAAGTAATCGTTGAACATCAAACAGTTCTAAGCATATCTCAATATACATCATCTTGTCAAAAAATGTAAAGAGGAGAAAGTCTTACATCTAAGATACAACTAATTACATGCTTCGTTCACTAAATCATCAAATAATATCGACACTTTCTTCACCGCTAGCCACATCGTTAGTTCAAAATTTTGATTAGTTTCTTCATCTACATTTGATTCAATAGTGTCACGATTTATCTCATTAAACATTTTCACCATCACATTCATGTTGTTGTGATAACTCAACTCATCATTATTCATCCTATCAACCTTTACTGGTGTTATGCCCACCAATTTTAATCTCATTCAATATAACCTAGATAAATCGACTAGTTTACCATGGTATACCCAATCACAATAGGATGCTAACATTCCATGTACGAGCAGATGACTTTCTACCCCTTCTATAGGTTGTCATTAACCGTTCATGCATTTTTCACAAAGGCATCTAACTTGACCCAGATGGTTGACGTGACTCTTAGTTAACCATAAAAGGTTTTTAATGCGTCAACATATTTAGAAGACATTGTATGTAACACCCTTTTCAAGGAAAGAACTTCAGTTCCATTGGCACAAAGTATAACTAGGCAAGGAAAACAACTTTATCAAGGATATTTACATTCAAAACTCATAACCTATTCTAAGTGCACTATAATATGTACAACAGGCATACTGCTACATGGTGAAGTTCATACAAAATTCTAATACAACATGTTACCTAGGCAAGAGCTCCAAAACACATGCACAATCATAATTTAAACATCTCTCGCTTGAGTTTTCACCATGGAGTTTATAACATTTCAGTCAAGAGGTGTCTGCATAAAAGAATTCATATATAAACAGTACAGATAAGAACATTTAAATTAAACAACAGTGCCCCATACATATCCCAACTATTGAGTCATCAACTCAGAAGTTTCTTCTTCATTCACACCCCTATATTAATTGTATTCCGGCCCTAAAATGCCTCAAAGACAACAAGTAAAATCCTCCATTTTAATTAAAGCTTAAATGGCATAGCAATTCAAACAAAAAATTTCTAACAACCAAATACTTTAGTTTTAAACATTACCCTAGCAACCCACCCTCCCTTCGGTGAGCAAACAACCCTCCCCTCGCCCCCACCCCCCCCCCCCCCATAATTTCCACCCTTCATACTCAAGCAACGCCCTTCCTCCACTGCAGAATAGTCAACCCATCTCTCTAAACTTCCATGGTGTTTAAAACATACAATTAAATGTAGAGAAAGACATGAAATCTCCTCCTAACCTGTTGGCGTGAACCTCCTTGATACGAATCAGACAACCGAACCATTGCATGTACCTGAAGGACCTATTACAAGGAGCAAGGCAAAGAAGATTCAAG
>JBBMKA010066339.1:0-48484 GCA_037833695.1 Sechiopsis laciniata | reverse complement strand
CACTTTGAAAAAGTAAAGATTCTATATTATTACAAACTGACAAAAAACTTTAAATAAAGTAAACAGTAAAAGCTAAAGAAAATATTGGGGATGGAGCTTTGTAGAGATAGGAAGAATCACATATATTCATGATATCTTAACCTAATTATCTTGAGAAAGTTTTCAATAAATTCTACATGGAAAATCGCAAACCTGCTAAAACTCCTCTTGCACAACATTTTAAGATGAGTGCCAAACAATCACCTACTACTAAAATTAAACTAATTGATATGAAAAGTATCCCATATGCTAATTTAGTTGGGTGTGTAATGTATGTTATGGTTTCTTGTAGACCTGACTTGGGTCATGCAATGAGTATCATTAGTCGATATATGGCAAATCGAGGGAAAGTTCATTGGAAAGCTGGAAAATTGGTGATTAGGTATGTAAAGGGCACTATTACAAAAGGTCTTTCCTACTCATCATAGCCGTTCCAAACACATTGACATAATTGTAAGGACCCAACCCAAATCAGGGTCTAAATCTAAGTCCTTAACTCTAAATGCATGAAAACAGCGTTCGACACTTAGACATGTATAATTAAATCGGGTAAAACAATGTTATTGAAATCCACTAAAGAGCAAGTTTATAAAACCATAAAATACGATAAAGTGTCATTGGGTACCCAAGAGTCAAAACATAAAAGCTCGAGTAATTATGTACAATTTATCATGCCCCTAAATAGTTCATGCAGAAGGAATAAATTAAAAAGACTCTACACAAAGTAATACAGCAGGTCCCATGGTCATCTCCAGCTCCGTTGATCATCCATCTCGGTACAGTCTAGTAGTACCTGTGGGGATTCCACAGTGGAAAGGATGAGTTTTTGCAAACTCAGTAAGGTTTCTCCAGCTCGGGGACAGACATGCACAAGAATACAAACATTAGCAAATAAGTATGATCAGCAACATAACCGAGGGGTATACAAAACCCAAGCTTCTGAGTACTAGGTCAAGAAACCTCGTCCTTGACGAGCACCACACAGAGCAGTCTAAAGATTGTAGACCCAAAGACCAAAAGCTCACAAGTGTCCTCTGACTCGAGAGCAATCTGGCGATCTACTCTAGAGGGTAACGGTGAGTCGAGTAACCTGTTGGCCCCAGACCTTGTACTCACGGCGAGAGGTGGTGTCACACCAATCACCAAGGAACCATATCAGGCCCATACCACCTACCTGGAGAATGCCTAAGCTACTAGCATAAACCATCTAGGGTCGTGAGCCTGGTCAGCCGACCATCCACGGAAGTCCTGCAGAGCGAGAATATATCACCTCAAGCTGGGGTGTGAGCCTGAATATCATCTTCCACACCCACCTAGTAGTCTCCTCTATCCAGTTCCTGTGACTCGTTTGGGTCCAAACGAGGTACCGAGCCGTGTATCAAACATCATGCTGGTCTATATCAGGAGAGTCCATAACAGGATAAACAACCACATGCAATTCGACCATATCAGGCAGACAGACATGAATCATGCATCACTAGTCATATAAGAGACAAGGCATGAAATGTATATGTTTTTTATGCACTCATATGCAACATACAGTGCACATGGTTATGCTACAAACAGACAAATCAACTGATGCAAGTAAACTGGCACATGTATTAATCACAGGTCCTCGAGAAGGGGTAAGGGTCCCTTACCTTGGTCAATCCACTAACAGCTCTCCAAGAATCCACTTGAAGCTTCAATAGCCAAACACAACTCCAAGCCCTGAAACGAACAAATCGGTCATAACTAGCACCTTAGACCATCAAAATCGAATCTAAAATATCAAATTTACCAAATAGGGAAGAACCTCGAAAAGACGTGTCCCGGCGGCACCCAGCAGCTACATGCGCCTCACCAACTCGGCTCGAAGAACGAGGAACAGTTCGGGTCAAACCTGGTCAAATGAAAGGTCAAAAGGGTTAATTACTTTCCATTCAACCCACAATCCAAACATACATGAACCCAACCAAGCATTCATTACACCTAAATCCAAACACTACTATAACCATATCCAAACAGCCTCTAATCCACATTTTAAATGTATTTAGACCTCGAACCAAACGTCTTTAATCCATAACTTAAATGATTTTAAACCACTAGCCAAACAACCTTAAATCTTAACTTAATTAAGTTTACACCTCTAGCCAAACAAGCTTAACCATTAGTTAAATATCCATAGCCCACTAAAAAACACCATTTAATCATGATTTAAATAACTTTAAACTTGCAAACAAACAACTCTTATTCCTTATTTAAATAACCATAAACCAGCAAACAAACACCACTTAACCATAACTTGAACAACATAAACCAGCAACCAAACATGCTTTGTTCTCATTTGAAATAACTTTAAGCACCAAACCAAGCAGCCCATAAACCTAATTAAAATAACATTAATCCAAGCCCAAATAACTTTAAACATGGAAACAAACATCACCCTTCTTCTTCATTTAGAACTCAGTCAACTTAAAGTGATTTTAAACCCACACCCAAACATGGGTCTTCTTCAACCTTGAGATCTCACAACCAACAAAAAGACAAAGAAGAACCTTCTTACCTCAACTCTGGCAAACGGCGGTGAGTCAACTCTCACCGAAAAAGGCGACGACCCTATGAACCCACAACTAGCGACATTCATGGACGAGCAGAGGCAGTTACAAGCTTACGAACGGTGACTCCTTGGCTGTGCGCACGAGCTTTACACCACCACGACACCACAACGTTGCTCCCGATACGGCAGCGACGAGCTGCAACTCGCAGCGAAACCTCACACGAAACCCGAGCGAACAAGGCTCCAAACCGGCGCTGCTCTTCGACGACCCACGCGTGAACAAACCCACGAGCAGCGACCCGAAACTCCTCCTGAAGGACACACGCACGACGGCGGCAGCTTCAGATTTGCAACAACGAGTCTCCAAATAGCGGCTGGAACACACCTCAACATCGCAACTCTTTGACTGAGAACGAAACCCACGCAAACTGGTGCGACAACTCCGGCGAGATGCAGACGGTGGTAGTCCAAAAATTGAAGGGAGGGCACAAATGAAGAAGATGAATAGTGAATGCAACCTAGGGATTCTCAATTGGAAAAGTTCACTTAAATATCTTAACATAAAAAGTTTACTTAAATATCTTAACATAAAAAGTCCGAAATGCCCTTCCTTTAAACTTTAATACCAAATTTCTATCAAATTCACCAAACCCACATTCTCTTATTATTCTAAATAATTTGGGGTTATTACAATAATATTTCACTATATCAGAGACATTATTCAAGAAGGGAAAATCTCTTTGTCGAAGGTGAGCATTGTTAATAATCTGGCAGACATACTACCTTTCACTGGAAAAAGACTTTGTCAATATGTCTGCTAGATTATTAACAATACTAATATATGATTACTGATCAAAATGATTTCTAAATTAAGTTATAAAATGTTTAACATGTACGGAGTTTTCCTTACACTTATGCGAGAACCGAACGATTATGCGAACAACGAACGATCAAGCTTCAAGCTTGAGTCTTCGTCGATGGACAGTTCAAATATTGTTTGACCAAATTGAAAATTAAATATGTAATTTTTATAAATAAAAAATATACAAATAAATTAACTACCCATATTAAAAGTGAAATTAAAAAAAAAAAAAAAAAATCAAAATGTGGAAAAAATATGAATACGAATAGATAAGTACAAAGTTGAAAGACTCTAATCCAATACAATGGTATGTGAAGAATTAATAAAGTGGATTGGTTTAATAGTTGGTGACTTTCTTCTTTTTATCTAGATGATAAAATTCCATTTCTGATTGTTGAATCCATAAATCCTCTTTGTACTTGTTGTAGACATCACCTCTGTAAAATTCTCTAGTCCTATAAGCCAACACCAACATACTGAGAGCTCCAAAGAAGGTGAATGAAGCCAAAACGGTGAAGGAGCCACTAAAGCAATGAGCTCCATTACAAGTGAGCCCTTTCCCGGCAATTCCACCAGCCCTTATGTGTTCCTTAGAAGCTTCCATATCGTACAACTTTCCCACTACTTCTACGTTTAGTATGTATGATCCCAATGGAACTATAAGCTGGCCCCAATTAAACAACGTGGAGTAATGCTTGAGGCCAAAAAGTTCAGATATTACGGCAAATAGTAGTGGGACCTGTGATCCAAACCCAAACCCGATTATCAAGGAAGCAGCGTAAACCGACCCGGAGGATGGAAAGGCAATGCAGAGTTGGCCGATGCAAGTGATGAGAAAAGCAAAGGAAAATATGAGTGGGCGAGGTAATTTGTATCTGACCATGAGGGTTTCGGAGATGAAACCAGAGCACACTCGACCGAAGAAACTAAAGATAGAAACCCAAGAAACGAAGATGCTTATGGCTTTGGGGGGATAGTGAAGTGATTCCCCAATCTGGCCCAAATTATCAATTGTAGCAAGGGAGGACCCACATCCAGAAAAAGTAGCCAAGCAAATAAGGGTCATATCCTTGCTAAACATAGCTTGTAAGATGGTGAAATCATCCCCTCTTGTAGGCTTGTTGGAATTAGTGAGCGGTGTAGTAATTTCTTTCGAGGCAGCTTGTTGTTGTTCGGGGATAATTGAAACGACGACAGATGATGAAGAATTAGGATGAGGATTTTGGTTGAGTTTGTGGAGAAAAAATTCTTCTCTAAATGCGATGAGAAGGGGTAGGCATAGCGTTGCAATGATGACGCATGCGCCACTGACGTAGCCGGTGTGAGAGAAAGAGGTTTGCTTTTGTGCAATGGTCAGAAATAAGATGAAGAGTGCCAGAATTATGGAGATGTAAAGCATGTGGTAGAACACTTTTAACTCTTCTGGGTGCTTTCGACTATTGATTGGTCGAATTGAGCTGAAAAGAACGAGGATCAACACAGACGGAAGCCAAGAGAAGAGAAGAACTTGATTTGATGGGTCATCGTGCCCGTAGAATGCCAGATAAAGTTGGGTTAAAACCGCACCTCCAATCCCAACAAACCCTTTTAGAAGCCCTAAAATAACACCACGTCGTTCTGGAAAGTTTCTAACGCCGTTCACCAAAATGGCAGTGTTGGCGAAATTGGAAGAGTTTGTACCAACGCAAATGTAAAGAAAGATCTGCCAGAATTTGGGTTGGGCGATGCGATGGGTGATGGATAACCAAATCATAAAGAAGCATGAGAAGTTGAGAAATGCAGAGATGAAGAACAAAACCGACGATGGAGCCACCTCTGCCAAAAGTCCTGCAAAAATTCCCAAGTTGGACCCTAGATCCTTAGCGAATCCCAAAGTGTTAATTTGGGTTTGGGTGTAATCAAATTGGGTTTTTATCACTTTTGAGTAGGTTCCATATATGTAAGTTGTTCCAGTTCCCATCATCATCAAAAGCGATGCGAATACAGAGAACCATCGCCCTGCGCATACTTGTTTGATGAAACCCCAAACTTGTGATCCTTCCTCCCAACCCATGTTTTGCTTTGTTCACCTCAATTAATTCAAACAACAAAAAAGAAGGTTTGTATTGATATGAGTATCACCCTCCAATTTCCCAACCTTATAAAAGCAATTCTGTTTGCATGGGTATAATTAATATGCTTATGGTTAACAACTAACTAATGCTCACTTAATCAAATGCCTTAACATAAACAATCACACCAACTACCTCGTTCGTTCCCTTGCTTTTTTTAGCATCACAAATGTATACTATTTGAAAAATAAAATAAAAATAGTTACAAACTTCTCATTTTTATTCACATTTTAAAAAAATAAACAGGGAGATTATCATTGCACAGGAGTTTCAGACAACCAGATTATGTTCACCAGGTTTCAAATTTGGTATCGTCCACTACTTTACAAGCGATATTGTTTTTTTCTAAGATATTTCCTAATAATTACAGCTATGATTTACCAAAAACACCAAATTGCCACCGTGAGTTTCATCCATGTCAAAATAAAAAACACAGATTAAAAAATAACAACATATAACCTTCTTAATATATTTTTTTCCTTAAACGGTGAAGAAAAAACTACCTATTTTATCATCTGGCACTTCTTTCTTTAGAACATCAATGCTTTTCATCTTCTTCTCTATGTGATCCAATCCCTCCCTTACAAATGACGCAAAAATAACGAAGAATTTTCATTTTCATCTTCAAAGGAAATAAAAAGGTAAATGAAAATTATTGTACCTTGGTTAGGATTTCGGGACGTCTTCTTTGATATAGCAATTGCATTAGTAGAAGCCATGCACTTCGAACGGGTACTCCATGTGACTTGAAACCCCAAATTATTTAAATACTCGGCAAAAAAAGTGCGCTTCAAAGTCTAAAAACAAAATATTGGACCAATGTTTCTTTTTTATTTTTATTGGACCAAATATCCATTTGACCTTATGTTTTCGTGGTTATTTGTCGTTGCATTTTGGGATTTTGAGTTTAACGTTTGAGTTGCATATTTTCCTTTCCCCAATAAGGGAGTGGTAGGAATACTCCTTGTGACTTGAAACTCTCAAAATTTGGCCTAGAAAATTCAAATACTCACCCAAATGTAAAACTTTAACGTTCGAAGCCTAAATGTAAAACTTTGAGGTTTTAAAATTTATCAAAATTTTCGATTTCTTACATCGCTAGGGAAAGACTTAAGGGAAAACTTCTTTTTTTTTTTTTTTTTTTTTATTGAAATGAAAACCTTATGCAATAATAAAAGATTTCTCGTTATTATGAAATTTTAAGTTTTTATTGTATTAGTAATGCATTTTAGGGTTATGAGTTCAATGTTGGGGCCGGTGCATATATTCCTTCCTCTGGTAAGGAAGTGGTAGTGATGCTCCTAACCTAAAACCCCCAAATATTTGTCAGAAAATTAAAAAACTTTGCTAAATTTGGTTTCAATGCCGAAATACGAAAAAATTTAGGTTTTAAAAATGATTGAAATTTAAAATTTATGAACATCGGTTGTGAAACGTTCAAAATAAAATTTGTTTGATTGAAATGGACACATTTATGCAATAAAAATAATATTTTTGGTTATTTAAAAAATTGTGGTTTTCATTGGATATTAGTCAACTCGTTTTAGGGGTTCTGGGTTCAATGTTCGAGGTGTACATTTTCCTTTCTATTTTAAGAGAGTTGTACGGGTACTCCATGTGACTCGAAACCCTCGAATGTTTGGTTCAGAATATTCAAATACAAAATTCAGGTTATTACAAATATTCCAAATTTCAAATTTTGGCAACTCGGTAAAGCGGCAAAGCTCCTCTCCCCATTGGTCAATTCGTTCTGCACCCTCACTTTTGTTCAATTATAAATAAATAACCAACATTCTTTGAATGCTTGATTAAAATGAACATATTTGTTGAATAGAAAAAAAATTCTTGTTATTTCAAAATTTTGTTTTTTTGTGGTTATTAATCAAGGCCTTTTGGCGTTTTGGATTCAACGTTTGGGTTGTATAGTTTTCTCTCTTTGTAATGAAGTGGTAGAGGTAGTCCATGTCACCTAAAACTCCCGAATATTTTGTCCAAAAAATTCAAATATTCAGCCAGAAAAAATGGTTTTTGGAGCTTATAAACAAAAAATTGGTGTTTTAAAAATTATAGAATATTTAAAATTTGTGGCCAATGGTTGGAAAACGGTCGGGAGACAACTTTGATTTTTTTATATATTTAAATTAACACATTTTTTTTAATAAAAGAGATTTTATTACGCCACTATTTTTTTATTAAAAAATTTGATAGCTATTTCATTTTTCAATTTTAGTTTCTGAAAATTATGCTACAAAGTTAGAATTGTAATGAAATGAAACTGTATGCCTTTATCATCTTGTTGGATTATCTGGGCTTGGTTGCCTACTGAATCTGGATGATTATAAAATGCATGTTGATTGATTATTTATATGTGTTGGGACGAAACCGACACACCACAATTAAGAAATAATAATTAATTGAGAATGATGATGTGGACTGTTTAAACTTTCGCCGAAGTGAAATCCCAACTCAGTTTAGCGAAGTGTGTAATTTCCCAAAGGTGTGCAAGTATACACAGTTTTGTTGTAGCAAGTTTTAATCTAAGTATAGGTCATTCTCCACAGGGATTTTTGTTATGTTTTTAGTTCGTTTTCAAATAAGAACCAGGTTTAACAAGTTGGTTGATGAAGTGAGTAGGTAAATGATCTAAGTAAGTGAAATAACAAAAGAACAATATGAGATTAAGTATCGGAAGGGCTTAGGGTTTTCAGGGGCTTCGCTTACGCAACGAGGTTAGCGAGGACGAACAACCGACAGATTTTCCTTGGCTTTCTCGAGCTCCTAGTTCAGTTCTCTCAAACTCAAACAGCTAATTAAGCAAACTACAACATTAGGCGAACCTTCTAAGTGTTCTTTGATTAGCAGGCAAACCTAGCAATCCTAATGTTATACATGCAAGTTCACTCTACTCTCTTTCCTCAAAGCGAAGTAAAGTTATACACACGGTTTGTCAAACAGAATGTAAATGAAGTTAAAGACAACATGCATAAGATCAAATTCTATTCGCTAACCCCTTTGCCCAAGCGAAATACCTTACTTCCCCATAACCTTCCGATAATGGATTTAGCTATTCATACCGGTAAACATGCTTAAAACAAATTAAGAAACATAAAACATGCTTTAATGAAAGATTAAGTAAAGAAAAGAGTGCAGTAAATAAAAGACAGGTCAGAAAGCATGTAAACGTCTGCGGCTTGATAAACTTTGAAATGTCTCCTGTGAAACTCCGATTACAAGAAAAACGTCTTAGAAATCATGTAAACTGTACTAGAAAGCAATAAACACTTAAAGCCCGGCGAAATCACTTCTGCGGCTTGAAAACTAAATGGTAGAAGTAAATTTTGGTCAGAAGTGGGAAAGCTCTGAACAAACGACGGCTAAGGAAAAAAACGCTCTCCAAAACTTCAAACCCTTGAAATGGAGACGAAGCTTACCTTTTATAGGCTCCCTAACAACTTCTACAAACGGTCTGCTCCACGATCGCTTCTTTGCCAAAAGCTGCTGTACTCTGACATTTTTCTGCTCCACGATCCGAGTTGTCTAATGCCTTAGAACCTAAATGAATGGCTGAGATCAATTGTCGAGCGTCCAATCTTTGCCACATGTCCCTTGGATTAGATATTTCTGCGACCCAACTTTTTCACTCTTCTTTGCAGAGGCGACGTGGGATAGAATCTGGGACTGTCTTTACCGTGTCGCTGGAGTGCGATTTTTCTTCATGATTTCGCTTCGCTCCCATGTTCTCTGCAACAAATTAGAAAGTATCAATTCCTTTTTAACACTTAGTCATTTTTTACAATCATGCATACTTCGTCGCAGCGAGACCCCAGGAAATGTATCCTACTAAAAAAACTAATAGAATATTTCGCTAAAACATAGTGAGGGGCATGATAGGGGCGAAATCCTAAACATAATTCATTAAATATAGCAAATTTGATCTAAAAATATATTAATTTAAACTACTTTACTCTCAATTTTTTAGAGTTAACATACCTCAAAACTTACATTATTGCTCGTCTCGAGTAATAACTTAATTTTTAATTAAAAACATTTGTCTTTTCCTATCTTTCTTCCACTATGAGATTTATCGTTTTTCTACGTTGCTAAAGTAATCAACAATCACTCTGAGAATTCAAGAAAATATCTAAGTAGAGTTCTTCTATAACTGGAACATGCTGGGCGAAACTTTTAGATTTTCAAAAAACTCCATTCTATAATTCGCTTTTGCCACTAATTCGCACAAATCACTTTCGGCTTAGAACTATAACTTTTTGGTTCTTCTACCCTTTACTAATCAACCAGATTTAACTTTTCGCTTACTTTTTTGCTCCCTTTACGCTCGGTATTTCTCAACTTTTGCCGAAGTGAATACTCTCTTTTTACAGCTTGCTGGGCATCCCTCACTTACGTTTCCTACTATCGCTTGCTCAATTTCATCGAATGTTTGATATAATGATAGATACGCATGTTAGAGAAAATGACAATGGAGAGATGATCCCAGAAACTTGGGCTACTAGCCCTTTGATTCACTTCGCTCTCGCATTTATTTGGAAAATTTTAAATCTTTCATGTTTTTATCCACCCTTGAATCTAGGTATGCAAATCTCACCTTTTACTTCAGCGAAATGACAACTATCCAATTAATTTTTCTTCGCTGAATCGCTCATGAAGCATGTTTAGTTTATGCGCTTTTCGTGAGCATATTTTTATTTTTTTCTTCGGCAAACTCCACCCCCAAACTTGGACTTTTCATTGTCCCAATGAAAACGCTCAGCAAGTTTGCTAAAAGTTTAAGGCTTAGGTTAAATCTAATTGATTTCGCTCCGACTAAAAGATTTCGCGAAATTAAGTTTCTAAACTTAATGAATTTACAAAAATTAAGGCTTATTCTCCTTACAAAACTTCGCTTCGTCCAATTAAAGGTTTCGCACCAGCATCAAAGAGTTATAAAATTACGTGACAAAGAAATAAACTTGAATTACATAAAACGACAGTTCATAAGAATTGGCAATGAGAGAATAAAAAATTGGGAAAAGAAGTGAAATTGATAATATTAATTTGAAGCCTTTACAAAACTGCGGAAAATACAAATATCACTAAAATAGGAATGAAGATAATTGAAGCGAAACAAAACAACCAAGTAATTATACATATGAATTTAAAGAGCAAGGGGAGGAGATAGAGAGAAACTTCCATTTATGGCTCAGGTGGAGCTTCGCTGGAATAAGGCTCTAGAGGCGAAAGATCTGGGAACTTGGGCAGCCGATAAAAACCTCCATCAAGGCCGCTAAGGAATTCCTAGAGAACCAACTCTTGCTGGAGGAAATAGTGATGAAAAGCGCGCTGCTCGTCTTGCACAGTTTACCACATTTTCTAGTTCTCTTCCCACATTAACTTCAATGTTTGTAGCTGCTCTTCACTTCCGCTGGATGCGCCTAATTGCTTTTTGGCACGAGTTGCTCTGATGGCTTTTTTAGGAGCCAAGTTCAATGGATTCTTCCGCGGTAGGATTACATCATCAAGTCACCCTTGAACATCTTGAGCGTGGTAGAGCTCGTAGACAAAGTGCAGAAACATTAAGTAGTTCGCCCTTCTTCGCGACCAAGTGCGAATCTCTTCAGCAATGATGCGCCCTACATTAATGGTTAGGTCAGACATGATTGCGCAGATCAGCAAGGCCCGTGGCACAGTCAGCATGGAGTCATGTGTGGTTGGCATCAGGCAAGTTCTTAGAAAAGAAGCCTAGATTTTTGTTTCTTCACTAAGGTTGGCTGCGAGAAACTTCTTGAATTGTGGCTCTTCCTCTCAAGTGGCGCCCTCGATGCCAATGACTTCCAGGTATCTTTCTAATATTTCTTCGCTGTAGTCATTGACCATCAGGTCATACTCTAACTCACCATCTTCCAGCTCAAATAGCTCATCCAATATTCTGGTGCCCAACGAATGATTCGCTCCCTTACCACCGATTGGTAGCTGAAACGATCGAGTATACTTGCATAAAACTTGATCACCCAGTCTTGCTTTGCCTCTAAATGTGGATGGTAAATATGTAACCAACCCCGTCGCTCGAGCTACTGAAGTATAGGGGCAGGCACATCTGCAAAGTCAACATCGAACCCTTGTTCGGTCACAAAGCGCTTCTTCTCCATATCTAGTATGTTTTCCCTGATTATTTCGTGCCTTTCTTTTGCTAAGTGAACCTCCTCAACCTCGTCTCGGGGTACCTCTTCCTTGCTTAACTTCTTTAGCGGTGGTGAAGCTCTCATGTGTTCATCTTTGATCCTCATCCTTTTCAAAATTGGCCTCTTCTGAATTCTCTTCATCAGCGAGGGCCTATTCCGAACTAGGGGCTCTTGTTCAGATTCCTCTAATTGCTCTTCGCGAATTCTTACCACTGCTACTCTTCCTTCCTCTAATTTCTTCTCTAGGTCTTCGTCAGTTTCATGTTCACTTTTGTCTTTGTGGTATTGTTTGTCCTTGTCCTTCTCAGGCTTTTTGGCCTCGCTTGTGTTTAAATCAGTAGCATCTCGATGAGTTCCTGCCCAGAATCCACCTCATTGTCTGCTTCTTAGGAATCTGCAGGGTTCTCTACATCTTCTGCTGATGTAGAGCCAAACTACTCAGCTTCTTCATCCATTTTGTTCATTGCTGCTAGCACCTCCGCGTCAACATCAAATTGGCCATGTGCCAATTGTGCGTCATCTGCGGAAACCTCTGGCTCATCGCTGCGTGGAACTATTACGTCATCTGTTCTGAACATATATTACATCAAGCTCTCTTCAATGAGCTTTTCCTCTTCGCTTTGTTTAATTATTATGGCCCCATAAGCCTATGACAACTCTATTGTCACACTCCTTTGCGCCACAGAGGCCTCAAGAGTTTCCCTAATTTTAATAGAGCCTCGCTCTGCCCTTCGCTGCTTCTTTACAACAGCTTCTTCTCTTTCTTTTCTCTTCTTCTCTTTTATCTCGTTTCTTTCTTTTTCCTCCCTCCTTCGCTCTGCCACTTCTGCTGCCAGCTTTTCCATATGTTTCAGCAGCTCATGATCAACAACCCGCTCAGTAGAATTTCTGACAGGAACCTCAGTATCCTTAAATGCCTTCGCCAAAATGGGCTCAAATGCCTTCTTCTCCTCTGGCTTGACTGATTTCTCCTCAGCGTGCTTCACCATTTTCTCTTCACATGGCTTGGATTTTGGAGGCCCAGATGGTTTCATCATAGACTTTGAGACCTTGGGTTCCACTGGATTGACGAACTTTTCCCCTCTCTCGCCAGATGGCTTCGCGACCTTTTCTTATCCAACCGTACTCCGTCGGTCCTAACCTTTCCCTTTTCCACTGACTTAACCATATGTCCCACAGAAGGCTCGGTAAAGGGCTTTGCTACGGTCTTCTCTTCATCAGGGTTTTTTACTACACTTGCGCCTGCAGACTGCTGCAGCAGTGATCGTTTCAATACGATCCTTGGCTTGGATTTCCCGATTGAACCTGTTAGTGCTACTTTGTTCGCTCCTACCGCGATTTTTCTCTTTAACAATTCCTTTGTAGCCACAGCCTTGCTCGTGTCTGCTTCAGCTTTGAAGCCCTTTTTCACGAGGTTAGCAGAGGAAGGAGTTTTGGAGGCCATTTTTTGAATTTAGTTAAGGGCTTGTAGAAGGGATTGGAGGTAGCGAAATACAGTGAGATCGAAAGCGAAGGTTCAAAGGTGTGCTTAAAAAAAATGAGAAAATGAGAGAAGTGCTGAATTTATAGAGCTGAAAAAATAAAGGTGTCGTCGACATCTCGGGAGACGGAATGTCAAACGACACGTGGCAAAGCTGCAATTCTTAGATCGATATTTTCAGTGCCATGTGTCGAGATAGGGTCGCACGATCGAAACACGCATCAGTTTAGGAGAAAAATCCAAAACATTTTTGGCTTACGTCACCTTGTGACTTCATCAAATCCCCCCTCCGCATTATTGAAACTCTCCTGAGATTGTAAAAGTGAAATAACGAAATCAACTCTCCTAAACGTACCAACTTCCTGCCTTTGCTAACTACTAAAGCAGTAAAAACTAGCAAACTACAACTTATCAATTTCAAACTTCTAAGAAGATTAAAAAATGTATAGATACAAGTTCAGACTACTCACCTGGCCTGGAACAATTTAAATTTGAGAAAGACAATACAATTTGCTCTAGCCAGCTTGGTCTACTTCAGGCGTCAAGTAACGGGGCAAATTCCGCTTTCGTGGTTTCTTCGCGCGTAATAATGCTTCAACTTGGGACCATTAACTAGAAATTCAAAATCGTTAGATTCATTTCTAAGTAAAATTTCCCCATGGGGATGTACCTGAGTGACATGGAATGGTCCTAACCACCGGGATTTTAACTTTCTTGAAAAGAGTTAGAATCAAGAGTTGTAGAGCAAGACTTTCTTTCCAATTGCAAACACTTTGGGCTTTATCCTCTCATCGTGCCTTTTCTTCATCTTTTCTTTATATATCTTGGCATTCTCGTGAGAGAACAAGCGAAATTCCTCCAGTTCTAGCAATTGCAGTTTTGGCATAGGCAAGATGCCTTGCGAATCTAGATTTAGCTCCTTAACAGCCCAATCCTTATGTTCCAACTCTAAAGGAAAGTGGCATGCTTTTCCAAAAACAAGGCGAAATGGCGACATACCTAATGGTGTCTTATATACAGTTCTGTATGCCCAGAGCGCATTATCCAACTTGTTCGCCCAATTCTTCCTATTGGGACTTACTACTTTCTCTAAAATTATCTTGATTTCACAGTTGGAGATTTCGGCCTTGACATTTGTTTGTGAATGGTACGCAGTGGCGACCTTATGACAGATATTGTACTTCTGCAACACAGATTCTAAAGTTTGATTGATAAAGTGTGTTCCTGCATTGCTAATCAAGGCTCGCGGAGTACCAAATCACGTGAATACGTGCTTTTGCAAAAATTTAATAACCGTCTTGGAATTATTTTTCGAGCAAGCGATGGCTTCAACCCATTTAGATACATAATCTACGGCGACCAAGATGCATTGATTCTCGTTAAATTTTGGGAATGGCCCTATGAAATCAATTTTCCATACATCGAACAACTCAACTTCTATGATGTACTTCCGGGGCATCTCATCCCTTCTTCCAATATTCCATAGCCTTTGGTATTGATCACATTACTTCGTGTAGTTGTAGGAATCCTTGAAGATGGATGGCCAATAATATCCATATTGGAAAACCTTCGCTGCTGTTTGCGCCACCGAAATGGCCTACGTACGCTGCAGCTTGATATTCTGCTATAATTGATTTTGCCTCTTCTTCTGTTGCACAGTGGAAAATTACATAATATGCTCATTGTTTGTACAAATATTGCTCGTCCTAGAAATACATTTTGACATCATGTAGAAATTTCTTTCTCTGTTGGTAGCTGAAATTATTAGGCATTACTCCACAAGCGAGGTAGTTGGCAAGATCGGCAAACCATGGTTCCCTTACGTCACGAGCAACGAATAGTAGTTCATCGAGGAAAGTTTCACCAATATCCAATCACTCGAGTGATCCATCCGCATTCTCGATTCTTGATAAGTGATCTGCCACTGCATTTTCACTACCATTTTTATTCAGCATTTCAAGATCGAACTCTTGTAACAACAAAATCCACCGCAACAATCTCGACTTGCTTCTGCTTTTTTGAAAAGAAATCGGATCACTGCGTGATCTATATTGATGTCTACCTTGGATCTGATCAGGTATGAGTAAAATTTATCTAAGGCGAAAACAACTACCAAGAATTCCTTTATTGTGGTTGTGTAATTTTGTTATGCCTCATTCATCATCTTGCTAGAATAGTATATAGGATGAATCGGTTTCTCGCACTTTTGACCCAGCATTGCGCCTACAGAATAATCACTTGCATCGCACATGATGCAGAAGGGCAGTTCCCAACTTGGCGCTTTGATGATTGGAGCTGAGACAAGAGCAGTCTTCAGCGTGTTGAATGCATTCGCACAGGCGAAATCCAAATTGAAAGGTTTGTTTACCACCAACAATTCGCACAGGGGTTTGGCAATTTTTAAAAAATCTTTGATGAACCTTCTGTAAAAGTCGGCATGTCCAAGAAAACTTTGTACTCCTTTCACATTCACTGGCTGCTCGAGTTTTTCGATCACTTCTACTTTCACTCAATCGACTTCAGTTCCTTCCCGCGAAATTTTGTGTCCCAACATATTACCTTCTGTCACCATGAAGTGGCACTTTTCCCAGTTTAAAATAAGGTTTATTTCTTCGCACCTTGCGAGTACCTTGCATAAATTTTCCAGGTAAGCTGCAAAAGGTGATCCAGAAACCGTGAAGTCATCCATAAATACTTCCATACATCGTTCAATCATATCAGAGAAATTACTAACATACACCGCTGAAATGTTGCTGGGGCATTGCACAACAAAAAGTTCATTCGCCTGAAAACAAAAGTTCCATATGGACAGGTGAACGTCGTCTTTTCTTAATCTTCCAGCACAATTGTAATTTAATTATGTCATGAATATCCATTACAGAAATCGATAATATTCTTTTCCCACAACACGGTCAAGCATTTGATCGATGAAAGGTAGTGGGAAGTGGTATTTTTTCGTCGCAGCATTCAGTTTGCAGTAATCTAAATATACAAGTAAGCTAGATACTGTGAGCGTAGGTATGAGTTCATTTCGCTCATTTTTAACTACTCTTGTGGGACCTTTCTTTAGCACGCATTGAACCAGGCTAACCCACTTACTATTAGAGATAGAGTAGATGACTCCCACATCGAGCCATTTAATAACCTCGTTCTTTACTACCTCCTTCATAGCTAGATTTAGTTGTCATTGCTTAGCAGAGCGAAACCCGTCATCTTCCAACTTTATATTGTGCATGTAAAAGGATGGACATATCCCTTTTAAATCAGCGAGGGTCCAACCTATTGCTCTCTTATGCTGCTTCAATAGTTCTTGCAATGCCTCTTCATATTCAGGCACTAGTTGGGAGGAAATTATAACAGGTAAAGTTTTTCCTTCGCCGAGATACGCATACTTCGAGTGCTTGGGAAGAGGCTTCAATTCTAATACTAGCGGCACTTCTATTGATGGTCTTGCTGGTGATGCTATTCTGTCAGATAGGTTCAGCGAGTTATTTTCAGCATACCAAATCTTGCCAAGCTCCAATTGTTCAACAGATGACTCATCTACGCTAGGCCCCTAGTATTCTCCATTTGCATTTTCTCATTGTTCATGCGAATAACTATCATAGGTTTCATTAAAGTCATCTTCAAGCGAAGTAATCGTAGAGCATTCCTCTATTTCTACTGGGTATTTCAGAGAGTCATTAATTTGGAACTTGATTTGGTCACAACTCATCTGCAAAGTGATGGTCCCCTCATAGACATCTACAAGTGTTCGCCCCGTCCGTAAAAACGACCTTCTCAAGATGATTGGGATTTCTCGGTCTGCTTCATAATCCAAAATTATAAAGTCGGCTGGGTAAATGAACTTGTCTACCGAAACTAAAATGTCCTCAACTTTCCATTCTAGTCTCGCGATTGAACGATCCACTAGTTGAATTGTCATTGATGTGGGCTTAGCTTCACCAATCCCAAACTTCTTATAAACGGACAATGGCATTAGATTAATGCTCGCTCCGAGATCACATAGTGCTTTTTCGATATAATGCCCCCTATCAAAATTGGTATGGTAAAAGCTCCTGGATCATTCCCTTTCGCGGGAGCTTGTGAATAATCATTGTGCTACATTCCTGGTTCAGCGAAATGAATTTTGCATCTTTAGCTCGATTCTTTTTTGGCAAGACTTCCTTCAAGAACTTCACATAATTTGGAATTTCCTCAATGCTTTCAACAGCGGTATATTAATTTGTATCCCCTTAAGGATATCCATGAACCTTTCGAATCCCAAACCCTATTTCTTCCGTTTCAATCTCTGTGGAAAGGGCGGTGGGGGTTTTAACTTTAATTACTTCGCTATGCTTTGTGTCTATGCCCGTATTATAGGATTCCACAGCCACTGACTATTTTTCTTCTTTATCACTCACCGCAGCGACTCCTCCAATATCCACAAACTCAGGTTGATTTTCACATTCTTTTTCAAAGTCTTTTTCGTAAAATTCTTCTACGAAACTTTGCGCCAGCGAACTCAGCGTCAGATTTTCATTCATCAATTCATTCTTAATTATCGAGATTGCCTTAATTTGTTCCCTGCCTTCTCTTTTTGCAGGTTTAGTATCAAATGACAATCTTCTAGTGGGCCTTTGTCGTGGCTCATTCGCGAGTTGCCCCATCTGCATTTCTAGGTTTTTCAAAGCCACTTGCTGATTCTGGATGACTGCTTGTTGATTCTGCAAGGTTACCTCATTCTTCGCTATGTATTATTTCAATAAGCCCTCCAACAAACTATTGAATGTTTGCTGGAAATGCTATTGAGGCATCTGATTCCACTGATTCTGAAATGAATTCCACCTTTGGTGTTGTTGACCCATTGGTGCAACAAATCTTGGCAGATTCCCATTATACCTCTGTGGAAATCCTTGGTTGCTCGAGCTACCTGCATTAGCATTGTTAGACAATGAAAAATTAGAATGGTTTCGCCATTCAGCATTATACATGTTTGAGAATGGGTTGTGTTGGCTATTCGCTTGTGCAAAATACATCGACGATGTGTTCTAGGGGCAATCTTCGTAGAAATATGCTTCACCGCACAGGGCATATGGCTCTGTCAGAGAGAGCTGCTGTTGATTGTTCGGTAATGCCAATTGTGCAAAATTAACCCTTTTGACTCTCATATTTTTGTTGTTTCTATTTTGCATATGAAGCAATATCGCTCGCATCCTTGCCACTTGCGGTTTTAACAATGAATCATTGATTGATTCAACGTTCACTCCTGGTTTGACGTCCATGCGCACATCGTCCTTCCACTGGCTGGTGTTAAGGGATATCGTATCCAAAATTTCTTTGGCTTGGTTGTATGTTTTTGTAGGAGTAATTTTGATGCTGATGCATCGAACACCATCTTAGCATCTTCGCTTAAACCGCCATAGAAATACTCAAATTAGACACAGTAGGGAAGTCTGTTATGCGGACATTTACGCTGGATCATTTTGAAGCGATCCTAAGCTTTGACAATTGACTCGCATGTGGCCTGTCTAAATAGCACGTTCTCATCGCGGAGTTGCATCATCTTCTTCGGTGGGAAGTATTTTAACAAGAACTACCTCACGATTTCTTTCCATGATATATCTTGTAGATTCTCCAACGTGTACAACTACTCCTTCACCTTGCCTTGTAGCGAGTGCAAAAATAGGCCCAGCCTCAGATTGTCTTGAGTCATATCCAGAATAATGAAGGAGTCACACACACCCACGAACTCCCTTAAATGATTTTGCGGATCCTCGTTATCTATTCTAATTTGAATGCATATTCATCATATTCATCATAGGCTTAAATTCAAATGCATGTGCCCCGTTATCTAGTCTTATTTCTCATTTCATAAATTTTATAATATTGGGCGTGGCGAGGCTCTGACCACTATATCCCTATCATCTGCCATCATAATAGGGGTAGCGAGAAATCAATTTGAATGTTCATAATTTGGTTCAACTGACTGTTCGGGCCTCACCTCAGCGGTTCCAGTGGGCATATTGTTTTGATTTGCTTTAGCCATCCTCGTAGTACAATTTCGCCTTCTGTTCCTTCTTCTTCTAAGTAAGTTTCGCTCAGGCTTGGGATCAAAGTGTTCCATGATATCTTACCTTCATATACACTTTAGCAAAATCCTCTACAAAAAAACACACAAATTAGTTTAACTTCTAAACACTACTCTTATAATACTCTTCGAATAAAAATAGTTAAAAATCCCCGGCAACGGCTCCAAAAACTTGTTGGGACGAAATCAACCCAACCCAATTAAGAAATAATAATTAAAGAGAATGATGATGTGGACTTTTTAAGCTTTTACCGAAGAAAAATCCCTACTCAGTTTAGCGAAGTGTGTGATTCTCAAAGGTGTGCAAGTATACACAGTCTTGTTGAAGAAAGTTTTAATCTAAGTACAGGTCATTCTCCATAGGGATTTTTGTTATGTTTTTAATTTTTTTTCAAATAAGAATCAGGTGTAACAAGTTGGTTGATGAAGTGAATAGGTAAATGATCTAAGTAAGTGAAATAACAAAAGAACAATAAGAGATTAAGTATTGTTTTCAGGGGCTTCACTTACGCAACGAGGTTAGCGAGGATGAACAATCGATAGAATTCCCTAGGCTCTCTCGAGCTTTGGAATTTGGCTCTCTTGAGCTCCTAGTTCGGTTCACTCAAACTCAAACAGCTAATTAAGCAAACTACTACATTAAGCAAACTTTATCTCTAAGTGTTCTTTGATTAGCAGGCAAACCTAGCAATCCTAATGTTATACATGCAAGTTTGCTCTACTCTCTTTTCTCAAAGTGAAGTAAAGTTATACACACGGTTTTTCAAATGGAATGTAAATGAAATGAAAGACAGCATGCATAAGAAGTTCTGTTTGCTAACCCCTTCGCCCAAGCGAAATACCTTACTTCCCCATAACCTTCCGATAACGGATTTAGATACTCATACCAGTAAATATGCTTAAAACAAATGAAGAAACATAAAACATGCTTTAATGAAAGATTAAGTAAAGAAAAGAGTGCACTAAATAAAAGACAGGTAAAGCTAGAGGGATAAGAAACTCCTAAAACTTGATAAACTTTAAAATGTCTCCGGTGAAACTCCGGTTACAAGTAAAATGTCTTAGAAAGTATGTAAACTATGCTAGAAAGCAATAAACATTTAAAGCCCGTGAAATCACTCTAGCGGCTTAAGAACTAAACGGAAGAAGTAAACTTTGGTCGAAAGTGGGAAAGCTCTGAACAAACGAAGGCTAAGGAAAAAAACGCTCTCCAAAACTTTGAACCCTTCAAATGGAGACGAAGCTCACCTTTTCTAGGCTCCCTAACAAATTTTGCAAATGGTATGCTCCACGATCGCTGCTCTGCTCTGACATTCTTCTGTTCCATGATCCACATTGTTTAATGCATCAGAGCCGACATAAATGAACTACTGAGATCAATCGTCAAGTGTCTGATCTTTGCCACGCGTCCATTGGATTAGATATTTCTATGACCCAACTTTTTCGCTATGCTTCACCGAGGCGACGTGGGATGGAATCTGGGATCTTCTTTGTCGTGTTTGGCCTTCGCTGGAGCACGATTCTCCTTCATGATTTTGCTTTGCTCTCATGTTCTCTGCAACAAACTAGAAAGTATCAATTGCTTTTTAACACTTAGCCATTTTTCACAATCACGCATACTTCGCTGCAGCGAGACCCCAAGAAAAGTATCCTACTAAAAAACCTATAGGATATTTCGCTAAAACATAGTGAGGGGCATGATGGGGGCAAAATCCTAAGCATAATTTATTAAATATAGAAAATTTGATCAAAAAATATATTAAGCAACTTTGCTCTCAATTCTTGAGAGTTATTAATATGCTACCAACAGAACTGATTGTACACTATCAACGAACTGATTGGAGAACAAGGATTAAGAAGAAAATAAGGGTTTAGGCTATCAGCTGAACTGATTGAACATTATCAACGAACTGAATGAAAGCTATCAACTGAAATTGATTGAAAGCTATTAATTGAAAATTGATTGAAAGCTATCACTTGAAACTGATAGCCACTTTTATTATGTCGATTACAATTATAGCATGATTTTAAAATTATTTGCTTATAGTAGATTTTTAATTCGCTTTTTGTAAAATTCCATTTTACCCATTTCGTCTACAAAAACACGCGTTCCTTCCTTTCCGTTTTAAGCATTTAAAAAAAAATACCGGGATTAGGGTTGATAGAACAATGTTTGTTTCAATCAATTTCATTGATTGTTTTCAATAAACTAAATTGATTGAAGGCTATTAGTTAAACTGATTGAAAACTATCAATTAATCTGATCAGAGGCTATCAGTTAAATTGATTGAATTTTATAATTAGCAAACTGATTGAAGACTATCATCGAACTTGAAACATGCAAACATGCAGGATACCTAAAATTCAGAAAGACATAGTTACATAATGATTGAACTTGAAACATAGTTAAAAATTATATCAGTGAATCAGTAGACATGGTGATTGAACTTGATGACATAATTCATAAAAACATAGTTACAATTTATTAATTACAACAATTTTATAAGTCAATCAGTAGACATAATGATTAAACTTAAAATATTCAAGATACACTTAAAAAAAAAAATGCAAGATACATAAAATAATTCATAAAGACATTCTATGCTTAAAGAATGACTGCGAAAAACTGAGTTGCCTCGTGTGCAATAGTCACACACTAGCGCAAGTATACGCGGTATGCAGTAAGTAATAAGTAAATTATCGATCTCAATAGGGACTATGATTTATCCAATGAGATGTTTAGAATTAAACAGAAATAAAAGCATAGATGTTGTGATAGTTTGGTTTGAATAGCAGAAAGAAAACTTAACAATAGTAAAATGGATTAAGAGAGATAAGGCTAAACTAAGATACTCATGGAAAGCAATAGCAATGCGCTGCGAAGAAACATGCAGTAAGGAATAACTAACATACTACGCCTTACAAACTTCTGCTTCCACGCCTGTTCGCATTAAGTCCAACTTCCGCCACAACTTAAAGTAATGATAACCCGGTGCTACGTATGCAATAGTTATGCATTTATTCCTAAACTCCTATTCAAAGAATTAAAGACTTAATTCGAACCTACTGAACATGCAACTAGACTTAGGTTATTCTTCTTCCGATTTACAACCTATTAGTTCGTGTTAATGGCCGATCGACACTTACTGTTTAGATTTGCTCTTAGTTAACATGCATCAGTTAAACCTTTCTATATCTTCTTAACACATGCTACAACTACTCCACTTTTTCCTAGCGTTGACGTAAGGAAATTAGTTCATCATACAAATAAAGAACACAAAATGCAAAATGAAAAACATACTGAAATGATATTACTAAAAAGTAAAGAAAAACAATAAACTCTAGGTTTCTAATCTCCCGTCGCTCTTTCTCCTCTCTACCTATTACAGAGATCGTCTTTTATAAGCTTCTTTGTCAACTCTCGAAATATTCCAGAATAGGCACCAATGAATCAAAGCAAAATCTTTCCTTGTTTAAACATGCCAATTGTGTTTTTATCTGTCTAAGGTAAGAATCTCTTAATTTCCACAATCTGTCTCGTAGTGTCTGGTTAGTCAACTTCTTGCTTCTAATTTATTCTTTCCTTATTCTGCTTGTAGTGCTTTGGAATTTCTCTCTCCCGAGCATGACTTGCTCACAATTGCGCATCTCAATTCTTAACTCTGCACTGCTTCGCAAACGTAATTTCCTGCAAAAACAGTTAATTAGCATAAGCCTTGCTAAGTATGTGTTAAGTGTGCTAATTCCTTCAATTTAAGCATTATAATTCATAACTCGCATTTTATTCCCCTAATGCATAAGCATTAGCAAACTACACTGATAGCACTAAATAATTACACTATATAAGTCTCTAAAACTACATTTTTTACGTAAAAAGGGGCAAGTAAGTGAACAGCGTGAGAAGAAATTAGCGCAAACAATCGCTTTATCCGGACATGTATGCTAACAGCATTGCATGACGAAATCTTTGCTAAATACAATCTTTAAAAAGAAAAACGCACGTATAAGCACAGAAACTAGCAATTAAGCATAAATCTACTGACGTGTCTTATGTTCGCAGGAGATAGTTGCAAGGAAGGAATGAATAAGTCATCAGAACAAAAAAATGAAGGAGATAATTGGCAATCAAATAACGAAATTAAAGAAACCAAGACAGAAACAATCGGAAAAAGAATATTCCAAAAGAACGACCTTAAACATTAGACGTGGTCGACAAGAAACCTTGGACGATTAAAAATAGAAAACGAATCGAAGAAGAAGGTGTGCCAATTCATAGGGAAAGCTTCCGATTGATGAGCGTTCGAGACGCCGGGGTCTCATTGGAGATCCCAGCTACCTCTGCTCATCTATCGACCTTGAAGAATTGAGTACCACGTGGTGTTATAGATAAAGACAACGATGGTGATGGACTCTATTGCTCCATAGATAGATTCTATAATTGTCATTTTATTTGCATATCATACTCTGTTTTAAGTAATTTTAGTCAGGGTTTGCTTTCTTAAACATTAATCTACAAGTTCTTTGTTCCATAATTGATCTCCTATAACTTTTTATGCGTGATTATAGTTTAAGTAAGTATGGAAGCTAAGTAATATGGCTATTAATTTTAAGATCAAGTAAAGGGGGAAAACGAGTAAGAACAGCGGTTGTTTTAACTATCTCGAGTCGATTGACCTTCCACTCAGAAGTGCTTAGCATTGATCTTGGTAAAGAAGATGCTAAGGGCTTAACCTCACCGCAATCACTAGGTAATGCTTAGGCTTAAGTACTTTTTAGAAGGGGGTAAGGAATAACCATCTCACTAGCTGCATACGAAAGACTTGTGTTTAAAAGTAAATCTCCAGGCCTTGTACCGGCAGGTTGCAGTCAAGTACTCCAGAAGGGGACTTGAAGTTTAGTCCAGTATGTATTCATTTTCTCATGACAACTTAACTTTGAATTAATCTTTACTACGATTGTTCTTGTAGTCGCCATTCATATAAAATTTAGAAGCATATTTAATTGGAATTTAGAATAGCATAGTTCTGGGTGATTGAATTTATAATGTTATAATTAAATTAAGTATGCGTCGGCTCGCTTCCCACGTATGCTAGCCTCCAGCTTACTTAGAAGAGGAACCTGGCAGAAGACCCAGCAGGTTACGTTAGTATTGTGCGAAGACTCTTCGTACCACTCAATGGGAGTTAAGGTTTAACCCCGTTAGCATGTGCAAACCCTGAGCCTATTCATGTGGAACTGCAGCAGAAGCTGAGTTCTACATCCATGATTGCGAAAGCATTTATTCGGTTGGGTAGCATGATTTCTTTATCACCATGCAACACATACATGTTCTCTCGAGCTTTCTAATTAACTTAAGCAACTTAGTTTAGCTTTAGCATTAGTGTCAGCATCACCATCAGTTTAGCATCAGTATTAGCATTTTATTCAATTGATACTTTACGAACAACAACTATCTTAAACCCATTCGTGTTATTTACATTTCTGACCCTTAATCGATATCATTACGCTTCAAATTCTTTGTGGGATCGATAAATCTATATACTTATTGCTTGCTGCAATTCCCGACCGCGTATACTTGTGCGTAAGTGACTCTGAGTTACGCTTAGGTTAAGTTGACTTTGAATTAATTACGGAATATTATATTAGCACTAGAATCGCAACCCATCATACACCTTTCTCTTTATTTTTACCTTGTTCGCATTGAATCTTATATAACAACCGCACATAATGATCCAAAATTATCCTGAATTCTGACTCTATTTGAGAGTCATCAAATCTCCAAACTTTAATCATTGCTCGTCTCGAGCGATGCTAATATAGGTGTCATAACCGCTAAAAGAAATTGCTAATCACAATGCTGTGTTTTTTCTTTGTTTACAAAAATATTCTTTAGGTACAATTACCTTAATACGCCAATGCTTAATCGTCCCAATTCATCCTTCACTAAAGTCCTTTCAATCTAATCCCAGTCCTTCTCCTTATTGCCCTTAGCCCGACGCACAACTCCTAGTTTAGAAACTTCTCCTCATTCCCTTATTTATTCGGGTCCCTTTTGGTAAATTTTTTTGCATGGTAGCTATATTTAAATACTTAGCATGGTCAGCATATTACTTGGGATACCCGCGACTATTCGTTCTTTTAGTCGTTTCATTTTTACCGAAATGTCTTGATTTTTTTTTTGGGAAACAAATACCCATTCGCATAACACTCTACAGCTTGCCCTCACAGAATTGTACTACACTCTAAGCTTAAAGAGGATCTGTCCTAAGGTGATTTCGTTAGGAAACTAGCAAATGATGTCCCATATTAAATTCCACTGCATCAAGGCAATGTTTTGTGGAATTTAAAACAAGATTTTAACTCAGCATTGGTCAGAGCAATAAAATTAAGCAATGAATAAAATGAAAGACTGATTATATTAATTTTATAGTGAGATAGACATAAAGAAGAGAAAATAAGTGTTTCAGAGACAGAAACTTCCTTTATTCATCTTCTTCTTAATCAAAACTGTCGGAGTCGGTGGACGAAACAATATCTTGGAGCTGAGGGAAGATGGGCTTGTGGATGCTCGGGTTTAAGAGGACTAGTGCGTCGATCAACGCACTTTCGTGCTCTTTAACATATGCCATAAATGTGCTTAAATTGTTGATGAGCAGCCAAAGGCATCACACCAACATGTCATGCGTGTTTTTCATAGTTGGGCAAGTAAACACCTGGGGATATACGGAAGGACCTGCGTCTACCGCTAAGTTTGTAGGTTTTACCTCAAACTCGGTCATCAAGCAGTGGATGATCATTTCCATTTCATCAGACTCTCTACCTAAAAATGTTAGCCTCGTGCTTTGATACTCGGCAAGGCCTGCATCTGCTTCGTCTCTAAATCGGCATCGGAACAGGTCTTCCGGTGCCAGTATTTCTCCTCTGTATCTACTTGGATGTTCTTCTACCATCGGTACTTTTCCTTCCCGATGGGGCCTCTCTTCTTCCTCTGCACGAACTGTGGCAACCTCAACAGGTCTAAAGGTGCCCACATCTGTATTTCTTCTACGCTTGACTTCTTGCGCTTGGTGGAACTCTTCCATCTTCTTATCAAACTCCTCTATATTTCTTTCATCCCTTGAAGGTGTTAATCCTTCAATGTACCCTAAAGTTTTAGGGCTATCAGTCCTCACTGCTGGTCGTAGTGCTGAGTTAACAGCCCTTTCCTCTCCAGGCGCATCTTTAGATTCTTCGACTTCCTCGTGCTTTACCGACCTTACAGGTGAAACAGTCGTTCTCCTACGCCTTCATTTTCTTGATTGCGACTATTCGCCTACATTGTTCGCAGGTGCAGGCGTAGCTTCGACTGGCTCGGGAGCTTGAGCGGGGTCAACTTCTCCTTGACATTCAATCTGCAACTGCCACCATCTCTGGTAATTTGTTGCAAGTCTTGCCACCATGGTGAAGAGGATTAAGAGATAAATGAATGGTAATGAGGTTACGAAGAAGGTGAATTTCGATTTATTTAATGATGA
Source organism: Sechiopsis laciniata (assembly GCA_037833695.1). Taxonomy (NCBI): domain Eukaryota; kingdom Viridiplantae; phylum Streptophyta; class Magnoliopsida; order Cucurbitales; family Cucurbitaceae; genus Sechiopsis; species Sechiopsis laciniata. The sequence continues at coordinate 21,690 of JBBMKA010066339.1, read as the reverse complement.
GATGAAGGGTATGATTACGGCGGTTGTCGTCGCAAGGTGTTAGCGTGACGATTGGATTTGGGCGACCATGAAATTGCTATACACCGTTTGATTAATGATCCTATAATTCGAATGTTCGATATCTGGCCATAATTAATGATCAACATGATTGTGCTTAGCAGCACGTGATTTCGTTTGTTCATCCAATTCTCGTAGAAACTCCACTAAATGTAATTAGGGATCTACCAAGATTAATAAATTAAAATTGTAAGTAAAAAAAAAATAATAATAAAGTAACTAGATTAAAGAAATAAGAAGTAAAAATTCAGACAACTTCTCTTGTAAGTAAATAGGAAGTATTCAAACTAGCATGCATGGAGAAAAAATTAAAGTTACCGATACGCTCTGGCTCCACACGCACACTTGCATGCTTATTTATCAGTCAATGCGAATGAAGATATCTTGCGTTGAATATCCTCAACCCAATAATGCTTCAATCTTTATCCATTGACTGCGAATTCATTCCTATTTACTTCGTTCTTAATCCAGATTGCTCCTCTTGATTTTACCTGTGTGATGCGAAATGGTCAAGACCACTTGATCTGAGCTTACCTGGGAACAAACGTAGTCTAGAGTTAAATAAAAAAACTTACTGACCTACCTCGAAAACTTGAGGAGTCAGCTTACGATCATGCCATTTTTTGTCTTTTCCTTGTATAATTTTGCATTTTCGTAGGAAAAGTACCTATGCTTTTCTAGATTAAGTAATTGTAACATCCGAACAGAACCTGCTTTCTGAAGATTAAAGTTTAATTTTTTTAATTGCCCAGAAAGCCTTGTGTTCTAATTCAACTGGTAAATGGCATGCTTTCCCATACACCATCCTATAAAGTGACATGTTCAACGACGTTTTGAATGCATTGCGATAATCCCAAAGCGAATCGTCCAATCGCAAAGACTAGTCTTTTCTGTTAGGTCCAATAACCTTCTCTAGGATACTCTTGATCTCGCGGTTAGATATTTCAGCTTGGCCATTAGTCTACAGATGATAAGAAGTTGCAATGGGGTGCTTGATATTGTACTTTTGTAGCACATGAGAAATTTCTGAAATGAGTTCCTTCATCACTGATTAGTGCTCGCAGGATACCAAACCTTGTAAAAATATTCTTTTGAAGAAACTTTATAACCGTCTTAACATCGTTAAAAGGTGTGGCAACTACTTATATCCATTTTGACACGTAATCAACCGCAACCAGGATATATAAATTTCTACCCGAAGGGGGAAATGGACCCATGAAATCGATCCCCCAGATGTTGAATAATTCGACCTCTAAAATCGAAGTCATTGGCATTTCATCCCTTTTTCGTATGTTTCCTTTCCTTTGAAATTTATCGCATGTCTTTGTGTAATGATGCACATCATTAAATATGCTTGCCCATTAATTGCCAGATTGAAAAAATTTTGTTACGGTGCGCATTCCTGCGAAATGTCCTCCGTATGGCGATGCATCGCATGATTCTAATATTGCATTCATCTCGTTTTCTTCTATGCATCAGCGTATCATTTCGTTCGCACATTGTCTATATAAAAACGATTCATCCCATAAATAAAAGCGAGATTCAAGAAAGAACAGCTTAGCTTGTTGCCTATTTAAGTTTGCTAGAATGGCGTGGCTTGATAGATAGTTGGCAATGTCTGCGAACCAAGGGGCATTCTGAACTGGATTGTGTTCCAGGTGCTAATATAATCGTACAGTAATTAACTCAGAGAAAACTTAAAGCTAAGTATGACTCGGAATTGCTTACGCGCAAGTATACGTGGTCGAAACTGCAGTAAGTAAAAAGAATATATTTATCGATCCCACGGAGATTGATGCCTAGAAGTAATGCTTAAACATGAAACGAGAGTTATGCTTAAACGTAAATAAATGGGTTGTAAAAGTGTGTTTGATTTTGGTTTTGAATGTGGAAATAAAAATATCCAAATGCTTGACAGAAATAAATATGAATGCAATGAGTAAAGATAAATAAACAGTTATAGAAGATGTTAAGAGCGCAGGACTATTTATCGAGTTTCTCACTTCCCTCGACTAAGAAGTGTTTCCGCACTTAGTGATTTATGAAAGGACAACTTCCGCTGTGAACTCCATAGTAAAACGGGGCAACGTGAGCAATAGTGCGGTTATTCCTAACTCCCTAAATGATGCAAAGACTTGCATTCAACATACAGTAGCATACTGGATCTCCATGTGGTTCCTCTTTCTGACTCACCATAAGTCATATACGTGGATAGCTAAGTGACGCATATACATATAAATAAACAAACGCAGCAGTGTAAAACTCTTTAACCTATTCTCCTAAGCATGATTCTATTCGTGAGAATTCATTCAAGACTTAAACGCAACATAACAATGAACACACAGTAAGAAGTTTAAATCAGCAGATTTTATTACGACTACTAAATGTATTTCATTATAACTACTCCTAAGAAAAAAAGTAAAATGAAATTGGCACTACTATGAAGTGTGTAGTCCCCTTGTCATCAGCTCCTATAGTCACCACCAGTTGCTTCTCGCATGAATCGAGTTCTAACCGTCTGACTTAGCTCTTTTTCACTTAGATAGGCTTCTGGCCCTCCGACCAGCTCACCAAACTTTGGCTTCCTTTTTGCAATTTATAGAGTTGATTTACTTGATCGGTAAGCCTAGGTGAGCTGGAAAATCTTCATTAATGCAGGATTTCTTGATTTCCGCTGGAATTTATTTGATTGACACCACTTTAATTGCTTGAATGATTCTCTATTTATTTCCATGTTGGTGTGATTCTCGAGCACCACTTCCTTGTGAACACGTGATTCTTCTGTGTGCATCGCCGCTTGCATTGTTTCGTTCCTCCAGTATCAGTGTTTAGCATTTTCTGCATTTAATAGTTTTTTAGCACGAAATTGTATAATATCTGTATCTAATTTGCATAATGCGCTGATGATGCTATTTACTGTACACATGCTGATTTCTACACTTTTATTCGCAAAATGCTCCTAATAGCTCGAAAAAAATTCTTGATCCCTTAGTAAAATGCTTAATAAATCAGCCTAAATAATGACCTATTTGAGAGCTATCACATTCAATTTCTTGATAAGCTTGATCACAAACAATTGCTCATTGGGAAATTTCTCGGATATATCGAGCATGGTTGTATCCGCTCGTCTGTTCTTCAGTTTGGATAGATGATCAGCTACAATATTCTTGCAACCCTTTTTTTCCTTGATTTCAATGTCGAATTCTTGCAGTAGAAAAATCCATCTGATCAATCTTAGCTTAGCATTTGCTTTTCTCATAAGATACTTTACTGCCGCACGGTAAATAAAAACAATCACTTTTGATCCTACTAAATAAGAACAAAATTTCTCTAACGCATAGATTACCGCTAGAAGCTCATTTTCTGTAGTTGTGTAATTGATTTGCACATCATTCAAAGTTCTGCTAGCATAGTAGATGGGATGGATCTATTTTTCTCCATTTTGTCCAAGGATAGCTCTTATCGCATAGTAGTTAGCATGACACATGAACTCGAAAAGTTTCTTCCAGTTAAGGGATATCATAATCGGAGCAGTAGTTAAGGCCTTTTTAAGCTACTCAAATGCATGCAAGCTGTGTTGGTCAAAATTGAAGGGTCTTTCAGCTTCTCAAAGCTTGCACATCGATTTCACGATTTTCGAAAAATCTTTAATGAAAACATTGGTTGAAACTGGCGTGGCATAAGAAACTGCACACTTCTTTCACGTTTTTTGGTGGTTCCAACTTTCTATAGCTTCAATCTTTGCTCGATCAACCTCCATTCTAGCCTTTGAAATTTTATGCCCTAGAACAATTCCTTCTCTGACCATGAAATGGCATTTTTCCCAGTTAAGCACAAGATGTGTATCTTCACAGCGTTTTAAAACTTTCTTTAAATTTGCTAAGCAATTGAAAAAAATGTCCCCAAACATTGTGAAATTATCAATAAAAACTTCCATGATATCTTGAAGCATATCAGAAAAAATTAACATCATACATCTTTGAAATGTTGCTTGGGCATTACAAAGTCTATAAGGCATTCTCTTGAACACGAATATTCCATAAGGGCAGGTGAAAGTAGTTTTTTCTTGATCCTTGGGGTCAATGGTAATCTAGTTGTACCCTAAATATCCTTCCAAAAAGAAATAATAATCCTTCCCTGCGATACTGTCCAGTATTTGATCTATGAAGAGCAATGGAAAGTGGTCTTTCTTAGTTACTTTGTTCAACTTCCTGTAATCCATACACACTCGCCATCCCATCACTGTTTTTGTTAGAACCAACTCGTTCTTTTCGTTTTGAATGACGGTGGTGCCTCCTTTCTTCGGCACACATTGAATAGGACTCACCCATAGGCTGTCTGAGATAGGATAAATCACCTCTGCATCTAGCCATTTTATGATTTCCTTCTTTACTACTTCCTTCATGGCGGGATTCAATCATCTTTGATGTTCCACTGAAGTTTCAGCATTGTCTTCTAGAATGATTTTATGCATACAAAACATAGGACTAATGCCTGTTATATCTGCCAAAGTCCATCCAATCGTCTTTGTGTGTTGCTTGAGTAACTCTAAAAGAAGTTGCTCATGTTCTAGTGTTAGTTGCGATGATATGATGATTGGTAATGTCTCTTTTTCTCCAAGATAGGCGTACTTCAAATGTGCAGGGAGAGGTTTTAATTCTAACATTGAAGGTTCTTCAATTAAGGGGCGCTGAGGGGAATTATATCTTGTCGTAACATCGAGCGCCTTGTAATAATGCAGTTCTTTGGATACTAAATCCTCTCATGCCTCATTCTGCATTTCTTCTTCTTCTCTAGCGTGGTCGTCCATGTACAGCATCTTTCTCCTTTGCTTGCTCTTGACTACTTCGTCCAACATTATTTCAATTAAGCTAACATTGTAATTTTCTTCCGCATCAGTCTGCTTCATCGAGTCAAATATGTTGAACTGGATCTATTGATCATTCATCCATAAATGTAATTGGGCCTTCGTACACATGTTTGTCCCGTTCTCAGAAAGGGTCTCCCTAAGATGATGGAAACTTCTAGATCTGCTTCATAATCAAGAATGATAAAATCTGCTGGAAAGATAAACTTATAGACCTGAATAAGAATGTCTTCGATTTTTCCAACAAGGTGAGTGATCGACCTATCAGCAAGTTGAATTGTGACAGTCATGGGTCTGGCTTCACCTATTATAAACTTTTTGTAGATTGATAGGGGCATGAGGTTGATGCTGGCACCCAGATCACAGAGTTCTCGCCCAATGTGATGGTTACCAATCTTAACTTGAATAGTGAATTAACCAGGATCGACTTCTTTCATAGGGATTTTATTTTGGACAATCGCACTACATTCCTCATTTAATGCTATTACTTTGAATTCCTCAAATTTACTTTTTTTGCTCAACGCATCCTTAAGGAATTTCATGTAGTTTGGCATTTGTCACAACGCGTCAACTGACAGAATGTTAATATGGAGTTGTTTCAAAATGTCTGTAAATTTTTTGAAGTTCGATTCGTTTTTCTTCCTTTTGATTCTTTGAGGATATGACAGCGGAGGTGGTTGGTAAATAAGTAGTGGTTTGGCCACTTCCATCGCATTGCTTGTTTTTATAGTTTCCCCATCCGCCCTCCTTGATGGTTTTTTTTCCATTGATGGTTATGTTGTGGGAAAGGTTCCTTGATATTTCCTAATTTCCTCGCTATCCATAAAAAGTTTTCCACCCTTTAATTCTATCGCATTAACTTGCCCCTTGCCATTCCATCTAAAGCCTTCCGTATCCGACCGCAATTATCCTGCAGTCTGTTCTTTAAATCTATTACGATCTGTCCTAATTGCAGTTCCAACTCTCGAAAAGTTGCTTGTTGAGCCTTCAGCAAGGTTTGATGATCCATCATCATTGCGTCGTTCTTCACCATGTACTTCTTCAGCGATAAATCTAAGTGATGAGCTTACTGTTGGTTGTTTCCAAATCCACATTGCTGCAGCATGTGCTGCTGACTGGCTTGGTTAGCATTGCTATTCTGGCCTCCCTAAGAAAAATTTGAGTATTACCTCCATCCAGCATTATAGGTGTTTGAATAAAGGTTATTCTGAGGTCGTGAATTCGAGTTTTCGATACATGACTGACTCTGGGTTTTCACTACAAGGATCATATGTATGACACCTCCACAGAGTGCACAGAATGTGGGAGTTTATTGATCAACAACCGATACGCTCTAGACCTTTTATGGCGCGGTCATGTGTATATTCTTGTAGTAGTTGGTAAGAGTTGCAAGCTGTGCTTGTATAGCTATTATTGCACTAAGCTCGAATTTAACAGGCATTTTATCTTCTTTTCGTCTTTGATTCAACTTAGGCCCAGTAGTTTTCACAGTTGTTTCAATAATTTTTTGAGTTTGATTGTACGTTTTCTTCATTAGACATCCTCCTATAGTTGCGTTAAGGATTGTCTTGTCCTGATCAAACAACCCATTGTAGAAATGTTCGATTTGAAGGGTAAAAGAAAGCCCATGGTACACTTCGCTATAAGCTCTTTGTACCGTTCCCATGCACTTCCTATGGTTTCATCGTCCTCTTATCTAAAACTAGTGATTTCATGCCTGGAATTCATTCTTCTCGAAGTGGGGAAATATTTTGCTAGAAAACTTTCAACCATTTGTGCCCAAGTATAATCACTTGGCAACGTATCTATCCAATGTCTGGCCTTATCCCTTGATGAATAAGGAAATAGAAACAGTCGAGTATCTTCTAAAGAGATACCGACTACCTAGTTAGCATTACTAACAGCAAGAAAGGTCCGTAAATGTTGATACGGATCTTTTGAGGGATGACCACTAAAAGTATCATTGACTTTAGGCATGTTCTACATGTTATTAGTCAAAACAGGTTGCCTACCTTCACCATTAAGTCTAACCATACCTAGATGTTCTACATGATTGAATAATAATCCTGCTTGTGTCCTCATGACTCTACCCCTTTCATCTACTCTCTGGGCTGGGGGTCGATTGGTATTGTTATTCGCATCTGCTCTAGCTTCTGCACCTGCTGCTACTGCTAGCAGATCGATCACTCCAGCACGATTCTGTGCTATCGGGTCTATCCTTCTTTGATTTCTCATTCTCTGTGCATGTATTCTCCTATAGAGTGTTCGCTCAGGTTCTGGATCAAACAAAGGAGTTGTTCTCATGCATAGTTCCCACTAGAATGTTGAAGCAAACCTCAAATATAAGTAGGATTGTTTTTTGTTTTTTTTTTTTTTATATTCTGAACAACCTCGACTTAAAAATAAATTGACAGAGTCTCCGACAATGGCGCAAAAAACTTGACTGTGGAAAACTGAGTTGCCTCGTGTGCAATAGTCACACACTCACGTAAGTATATGCGGTCTGCAGTAAGTAATAAGTAAATTATCAATCTCCACAGGGATTGTGATTTATCCAAGGAGATGTTTTAAATTGAACAAAAATAAAAGCATAGATGTTGTGATAGTTTGGTTTGAATAGAAGAAAAAAAAAAAAAAAACTTAACGACAGTAAAATGGATTGAGAGAGATAAGGCTAAACTAAGATACTCGTGAAAAGCAATAACAATGAGTTATGAAGAAACATGCGATAAGGAATAACTAACATACTACGCCTTACAAACTTTCGCTTCAGCGTCCGTTCGCATCAAGTCCGACTTCCGCCGCAACTTGATGTAATGATAACCCGATGTTACGTATGTAATAGTTACGCGTTTATTCCTAAACTCCGATTCAAAGAATTACATTCTTAAATCTAACCAACTGAACATGCAACTAGATTTAGGTTATTCCTCTTCTGATTTACAACCAATTAGTTCGTGTGGATGGCCAGTCGACACTTACTGTTGAGATTTGCTCCTAGTTAACATGCATTAGTTAAACCTTCCTATTTCTTCTTAACACATGCTATAACTACTCCACTTTTTCCTAGCGTTGCCTTAAGAAAATTAATTCATCATAAAAACAAAGAACACAGAATGCAAAATGAAAAACATAGTGAGAAGTAAAGAAAAACAATAAACTCTCGATTTATAATCTCCCGTCACTCTGTCTCCTCTCTACCTATTACAGAGATCGTCTTTTATAAGCTTCTTTGTCAACTCTCAGAATATTTCAGAATAGGCACGAATCAATCAACGCGACATCTTTCCTTGTTTAAACTTGCCAATTGTGTTTTTATTTATCTAAGGTAAAAATCTCTTAATTTCTGCAATCTGTCTCGTAGTGTCTGGTTAGTCAACTTATTGCTTCTAATTGATTCTTTCCTTATTGTGCTTGTGGTGCTTTGGCATTTCTCTCTCTCGAGCATAACTTGCTCGCAATCTCGCGTCTCAATTCTTAACTCTGCACTACTTCGCAAACACAATTTCCTGCAAAAACAGTTAATCAACATAAGCCTTGCTAAATATGGGTTAAGTGTGCTAATTCCTTCAATTTAAGCGTTATAATTCATAACTCGCATTTTATTCCCTAATGCGTAAGCATTAGCAAATTGCACATTTTTCTCTTTATTTTTACCTTGTTCGCATTGAATCTTATATAACAACCGTACATAATGATCCAAAATTATCCTGAATTCTGACTCTATTTGAGAGTCATCAACATAGTTACATCATAATTGAACTTGAAACATAGTTACAGATTATCAGTCAGTAAACATAGTGATTGAATTTAAAGACATAATTCATAAAGACATAGTTATAGTTTATTAACTTCATCTATTTTATAATAGAATCAATAGACATGGTGATTTAACTTGAAACATGCAAGATGCCTAAAATTCATAAAGACATATTATCAATTACATCAGTATAAATTTAATTAGTGATTGAACTTGAAACATGAAACATAGTGTTTTTAAGGTTGAAATCGATACAACATAAAAGAACGTAACATGCAACAAGTACTTACTGATAGAATAAAATCGATTTTAATAGAGAAACAATGAACTCAATACAAACCTAGTATCGACATACAATCACTTGAAATAGAGGAAAACAAAATAAGTAACGTAAATTGAGTTTTAGTAAAAAAAACATATCGATTAAAACACTAGTTAAAATCATCAAAAGTGTGATGTTGTTTTTGAAACGATTGAAGAAAATCGTAGCGTAATCGTGTATAGTGTGTGTGAAAGAAATCATGTATAACAACAATGAAACGTGTGCATAATAGAAGTCCAAACTAAAAATTGATCGAAGCCCAAAACAAAAACAAAAATGATAGATTCAATCATTAGGAAAATGATAGATTCAAGCACCGGCAAACGGATAGAGTCAATCATTAGCAAACTGATAGATTCAATCATCAACAAACTGATAGATTCAATCACTAGGATACTGATAGATTTAATCACTAGGAAATTGATAGATTCAATCAATCGGAAACTGATAGGTTCAATTACTAGGAAACTGATAGAGTCAATCATTAACAAACTAATAGATTCAATTACAAGTAAACTGATAGATTCAATCACATGAAACTGATAGAGTCAAACACTAGAAAATTGATCGAAGTTGGGCTTTTGGTCTTTTTATAAGGTCCGTTACTCTTTTCTGCCATGTATGAAACAGTTTCCAATTTGTGCTATTCATATAATTTTTTTTGTTCTTTTTATTATTCATGCAAAATCTTCTAAATATAAATGCTTACAAAGAAAACAAAATAATTAGATTCCCATCAAAACTAAAATTGGGTCTTATACAAAATCAGTGCGAAGAAAGAGTTCGATAAATAGTTTTTTTTCTTCTAAATATCGATGATTTTCTATAAATTGAGTTTTAAGAAGAAAAATATAACTCTTACGATAAAGATGATGGAGAATGTGCTATTAACATTGATTGAGGAATTCGTTAAAAAAAACATTAATTGAGGAAGTACTAATAAAATATTGATATGAACACTATTTTAATACTTTTGGTTGGTCTATGTATAAGTCTCCACAATAACCAAAAAAAAGAGTTGTAAATTTCATTTTAGAATTCTAAGCTCTTATAAAACAAAACAAAAAACATAAAAGTTTTTGAAGAATTGCAAGCTTAAATTTAAGTTAAATGGATTAATCACGACACTTACCAAACTATAGGTATTATGATCCATTTACAAGTTAAGGGGAGTTGTGAATTACTTTAAAGGTGGTTTGTGCCATTTTTTTTAACAGTTAAAATATAATTTTGGTCTTTCGACTTTTATTTTTGTTCCATTTTGGTCTCTCGATTTTCAATTGTTCAATTTTTGTCCTTCAATTTTGGTATTTGTCCAATTTTAGTCCTTAAATTTTCAAATATTCAATTTTATTCTCTCCTCAACTATCAATTAAGTTTAAAGATGGTCCCTTAATTCAATCCTAAAATTGACCATAGTTAAAATAAAATAATAAAATAATAAAATTTTCTCTCTCTTAAACTTATATCTTTCTCTCCCCTCCATTTTTAGCTTTCGCCTTCCATGTTCATCTTTGCATTTAAATTTTCCCTCTCTTAAACTTATATTCTCATTTCTCTTATACTTTTAAAAACAATAAAAAAATAAATAAAACAACGAAAAGAAAGATTGAGGCTTGGTCTCCCTTTAGTTGAAACCTTCTAGTTTGGGTTGAATTTTCTTCCTGTTAATGAAGGCAAAAGTCCATGAATTTGAAAGAAAAATAAGAATAATAATTTGCACAATTTTGTTCACAATTATTGTACAAACCAGTTAGCTTTTTTTCTAATTCTTTATCAATTCTTTAAACAAAAACCCAGAAGAAAGTAATCAAATTCATAAGAAAGAAACAAGTCTCACTCAATTTCTCTATCTACCTCATTAGATTTTAAATTACAAATTCGAATAATAGAAATGCAAAAACGGTGCAAACCCATAAGAGAGAAAAAATAGAGAAGGGGGAAAATGATTGAACAGTTTTCACCAGCCAATTACGGCAGATTTGTGGCTGAAGATGCAAAATACTTTCATATGGCATAATAACAGAGATGGGAAGTGAAGATGAAGAATAATGTTTTTTTTCTTGTCTAAATGCACATAAAATAGAGGAAAAAGAAAGTTGTAAGTTTAGGAGAGAAAATTTTATTATTTTAATTTTATTTTAAGTGTGGATAACTTTAGAGTGTGTTTGTTTTTTTTTGTAGAAAAAAGTGGAGTGGAATGAAGTGGAAGAGAATGAAGTGGTTAATTACTCGTTTGGAGATTGAGGTTAATAGTAGTTGAGTAATCAACTACTTGTTTGAGAATTGAGATTAGTAATGGTTGAGTGATAAATTTCATGTGAAGTTTAATAAAATTTAATGTGAGATTTGATAGAGGGGGTTTGAAGAGTGGTTAACAGTGGTTGTTTACTACAAAAAAACAAACCAGAAGTTTTTGAGAAGTGGTTACTAACCACTCCTCATGTCCAAAAAACAAACACACCTAGAGTTTTTTAGTTAAGGGACACTTTTAAACTTGATATTTGAAGGATTAAAATTGGATATTTGAAAGTCTAGAGATTAAAATTGAACAAATATCAAATTCTAGAGACCAAAATTACACATTTGAAAATTGAGGGACCAAAATGGAACAAAAATAAAAATCGAAAAACTAAAATAGTATTTTAACCACGTTAAAAAATGAGTATTATCCAAAATAAAAAAAATATCCCTGTCAGTGAAATTTAGCTGCATCCGCATCGGCCGTACACGTAATGAAACGGAAAACTTATTTTGCCAAAGCATTAAATAACATCCAAACAAAATTCTCAAAATCATATCAATTTCCAAATAACCCAAAAAGAAAAACAAAAAACACCATAATTTAATTTTATCAAAACTGTTTAATTCTTATTTCTTCACCTAATAATTCAAACTTCAAAACTCCTCATCAAATATATAATGCATTAATTTATCAAATTATAATCAAATTTACTGAAAATATTTATCTATATATACATACATACATATATATATATATATATATATATATATATTTTGATGAGACACTAAAAGTTAAAATATATTGAAAACAATTTAAATGATATCTTAATATATCATTTATATTTTAAAGTTCAAATATATAGCTTTTTTTTTTTTTCTATCTTTTGTGTTAGAGAACATGATTCAAATCAAGTCACAAAGTGCACATCACACGAGTGGGATCCAAATTATTAATAAAGCCATGGCACCAGCTAAATTGTTCTTAATTTATATATATATATATATATATAATTTTATATATTGATAAGTATTTATATGAGTTTACAAACTTCTGACTAATTTTTCTATAACCGTCTAATTCTTACATAATAAGCTACCCGTAGCAAAGAAATAAAAAGTTAGTTTTAATTACTTTATCAATTTATTAAAAATAATTTCAAAAAAATGAAAGTAGAAAAGGTTTACCTCAATAATTTTAATTATAACAATTTTTTAAAAATATTTCAGTTATAGCAAATTTTTGTACCTTTATATTCTAGAATTGTCTTCAATCAATTGAGGTTATTCGTTTTCTATAAATTGAACCGAACTTATTTATTCTCATTTAGTTGAATTGATTGTTTACAATTAGCTGAACCAATTGAAGACACACGAATCACTCAATTTTAAGTGTGACTTTCTATAGGGACCAACTCTCTTTTTTTTGTATTATCAACCAAATTTTTATTCTATTCATACACGAATAATTCCCTATAATATATTCATAGCTCACAAAACTAGAGTTATATATATATAAAATATTTAGGAGTTAGAAATAATTCAGATTAACGTTTAGTAATCATACTGAGAACTAAGCCTATTTTGCCCTAATGAAATAGAAAATTTTAGATAAATTTGTGAAACAAACTTTCATTCTACTACAAACTGCATTTTGCACATACGTACGTTATGAAAATTACAATAAATCCACACATAAAGATAGAAAGATTAATGGAAATAAAAATAATATACGAGGAGGGAAAATGAAAAAGGAAGAAGAAGAAAATTAGGGTTCCCGAACGTGAAAGACGTTGGGGTTTTTGATGACGAGATCGTACATATAAATGGAATTGAATTTGGAGAAATCCAATGGAAGAGAAATTAAATCAATTGAACATCGCTTGTGAAATTGGAACAAATCTGGATCCCCTTCGTAATATCGCTCCCATCCCAAACCTTCTAGAATCTTCTCCAGAAATCCGTACGAACAAACCGGCTGCCCCGATGGAAGATGAACCAGCACCTTCTTTCTTCCTCCGCCGCCGCACCCTCCGCCGTAGTGGTGGCCGTCGGAGGAGTAGTCTCCGCCGGATTGGGCGGTTTCGGCGAGGTGCATCACGCCGTTGGATCGGAATACCCAAACGCCTGCCATTTTTTTAATCCAACGGTTGGTGTTTTTTTCTTTTCAATCTGTTTGTTTTGTTTGGATGGGAATGTGAGTTCTGGGTTTTTGGGTAGGATGGATTTGGTTTATTTATAGGGAAGAAGAGTGATTGGATTTGGATTGAGTGTGCCCTTTGGAATCTAAGACAAACATACTGTGGGACCCATTACTTGCTTCTTTGATTTGGATGCCTTTTTCTTTTTTCTTGTTTTTTTTTTCCTTTCTTTCTTTTCCTTGAATTTCTTTGTGAAATAGACCTTTCTTATTTGGGTTCATTTGAATTTGAATTGTTCCTTTTTTTTCTCCAATTTGGATGAGTAATTTTCTTTTTTCTTTATTCAAAATGAGTTTTTTATTTTTATTTTTAAAATAACTACTTTTTTTGAAAAGCATACTTTTTTAATTAGTTAAATAGCAAAGTGTGATAAAAGATTAGAATTTCATTATATACCTCTCTATTATAAGTTCGGCCATTGACATACATTATTATGTTTTTAAAAAAAATAGAAAGTTATAGTTGGAAACAAAATAAAAGAAAGAGTTGAGATTGTATGATGAGGCAAGATTTGAAATTAAAATAATTAATAATATAAATAAAAAGAATGGATTAAAAGAGAGGTAAAAGAAAGGAATTTGGCCCCAAATAAATCACGAGCTTTCCACGTGATGGGAAGTGGGTTAAGGTTGCTACTGAAAGTGACTTCCCTTTCCCATTTCTTGTTCCCTTCTCATCATTTAATTATTTTTATTTTTTTATTTCCATGTAAAAAAAAATTTGTTTAATTTTGTTCTTATTATATATTCCGTATGCTTTTAAAAAAAATTTGTTTAATTTTGTTCTTATTATATATTCCGTATGCTTTTTTTTTATCTTCTTCTCTATTCATTATTATCCACTACTATTCATATTCCATTTAGTCATAGTCATCATTCTTTTCATTGTATTTAAATATTTTATCTTTTAATTAAAGTTTATGTTTTAATTGTTAAGCTATGATTTAAAAACTTTAATTCTACTATTAGTTCTCTCTTTTTCAAAGGAGTATTTACCATAGAAACTCTATACACATGCATAATAAATAGAATTGATTTGTCAAACATACATTAATTAGTTAATTATGAACAAAACGGTATGCTTGGTGTTTATTTTTTTCCCTTACAATATTAAATCAGTTGGAAAAATGTAGAGTCTGTATAACTATTTTATTTATAGTTTTTATAGTTTTTAAAATTTAAGTCTATAATAACTACCTAACTATATATTTTTCTTACTTGGATATCTCACTCTTACCTATAATTTTAGAATCCAAATTAAAATTTGGAAACAAATAAAAAGTAGCTTCCAAAAAATTATTTTGTTTTTGAAATTTAGATAACATTGACATCCTTTCTACATTGTAAGAAAGATGAAACACGTGATAGGAAATTTGAGTAAAAATAAGTTTAAATTTCAAAAAAAAAAAATTCAAATGATTATCAAATGAAGCCGTAGTATTTCACTTAGTGTTTTTTTCTCCGTATTTTTCGGGTACGGATTGAAATTTTTACGTGAAAGCTACTTATTTCCATCGTTAATTAATAGGAGTGCATCGCTCACTCCCTTTAGCAACATCCACTAATTCGAACCTTGTACAATAACCTTAATCGCAGAAGTCGGGAAATAGGTTTTTTCCCATTCATCTCTTTACCACCAGAAAAAATTCATCAGTAATATTGACCAACCATATAATAATTATAATGGTTCAAATGATGGACAAATTTTAGTCCAATGTATAATATTTTACCAGTTGAGTGACGTTTAAGTTAGTTCTAACCAACAAAAAATAGAAAGAAATAGGTAGCTTTCCTATTAAGGAAAGGTAAAACAACATTCATCTTCAACCTCTCTTTCTTAAAATATTAACCTTAATTTCAACCTTAGGACAAACATGCTTAAAGCTATCCACTACGAGAACAAACTTAAGTTATTGTACGCTAAAAAAAAAAAAAAAAAAAAAGTCATATAATAATTCTTTCCCTTTCTCTTTTTTAATTTTTAAAAAGTAAGTTTTTTCGTTTTTTATATCTATTTTTTAAATATTAGTTTTTTCAAATAATTATTTCAAAAAATTAGCTAAGATTTTAGGGTAAAAATAAATTAGGAATGGATTTTTTCTCATAAACAATTTCCTTTATTTGTTGTAAAATAATTTTAAAATTTTAAAGAAAGTTTTAAAAACTAAAATATAGATTATATAAACCTTAACATATAGTATTGCTGACGTTTTTAATTAAGTAAATAAAAATGGATTGAAATTTGATGATTTAATGCAACTTCTTTGAAAAGTTGATTATTCGATTACCAAAGTAAATTATTTAGTGAAATTCATCTAAGAGAAGAACTAAATTTTAACTTTTAAAGTTTTTAAGTAAATTTTAATTTCCCCAAAAATATAATTACGATACCAAATAAGGACAAATTTTTTATGAAGAAATCAATTTAGTACTCTCTATGAAGAAACATGCAACAACTTATCATTATTAGTTTTAGAAGAAGAAAAAAACATACAACCACTAAACATTTAAGGAAAGGAATGCCTGTTTAAGCATGTAATAAACTGTTGGGAATCCATTTGTTAAGAGGAAAAGGGGCAGACAAGAAAGGCTTTAAAATAATCATGTCTTATGATTGATTCAACCCAACAAAGCCAAATATTGCTTTTCATTGCCAACAAAACTACCAACCATTATCTATATCTCTTAGTCATTTCACTCCAATCATAATTCAATGTCATTCTTGTCATCATTATAAACTTTTATTTTGTTTGGTTTTAAAGTTTAAAATTTTGATTTAAAATATCATATATGTTTTTTTTTTTTTTTATTATTATTATTTTTTTATTTTTATGATAACTAAGAAATGAAAGCTGCACCCTATAATATACCCTATAATATATTAGGGAGCATTTACGCCATTTTTAAGGTTCCGATCTAGAAGTTTATTTTTTTAAGAAATTAAATTTACTAGCCAATTTTAAATGAGATCTCAGGGACCAATTTTAATATTTATTAAAAATATAAAAATCAAAGTTTAACATTTTAAAGTATAAAAGATCAAATCAAACAACCAGAAATATATATAAACTAAAATAATATTTTAACGATTCTAAAATTTTAATTATGATGATGCAAAGAGGGATACATTGAGCTTTTTTTTTTAATTAAAAAAAGAAACTAATGTTTTTAGGTTGTCAAAATGAGCAATGTTCTAATAGCATTCAAGTTCCCCATCTCAACCGATCACACAAAAATACCAAATGGTATTTAATTTTAACTATTTTTATCCCTTCAAATACTTTTCTTTCATTAACAAAAACATTCAATTATGGGGCAAAATAGACTTTACCCTTGAAATACACTCGCAAATTAATATAATATATAATTTGAAGAGATCAATTTATTTTATTTTTTCTTACTTTTTTTCTGAGTTAAATAACATGTCTTATTGTTCAAACTCTAACTTTGTTATCATTAATACAATATCATAATCAGTTACGTTTAAGTTTACAATTTCATTTTTTTTTAAATTTATAAATAAGTATTTCAATTAATATTTTTAATTCTCGCATATTATTTGTGTGTGTATATTTGATATTGATGGTGGAAATTATAATATAAAAATGTAATGAAATGCTAGAGAAATATTTTGAAGATAAGAAATGTGATTTTTTTTTTTTTTTTGAAAAAAGGAAATTTGATGTTACCCACATGGCATCACATGGGCCTATGGTCCCTACACCATGCATGCACACATTGAACATTATTTAGGAGTATAAGTTGAAGGAACCTCTACCCCACTCTATATCTTCTTTTGTCAATTTCAATCTTCTTTTTTTTCCTTTGATTCTTTTTTAACCTGGGACTTTATTATTTCCCCTTTTAATTTTGTATCAAATTTAAAAGGAAAAAAGTTTCTATTTGCCTCCCAAACTTTTACTTTAAAGTCGTTTTAGAAGTGTAAACAACCTCCATATTGAATGAGAACAGGAGAATGAGAACTTATTCTATTTTTTCTTTATGTTTAAGTTTATTATTTATTTGTACATTTTTAAAGTGTATTTTGTTTATTGGGTGACGTATTGGTTTGATTGATTAGTTTTAATTTATAATTTTTTGATAACGAGTTAGAACTTGAAAATTGCTATTTGATTTTTATTTTGAGAGAAGTAGTAATCATTGCATAATTAACAATTATTATATGTTCGTGTTAAGATCTCACAATTGTCACACTTTAAAAAACTGAGGAGTCCTACAAGCATTTATAAGAGATATAGGTTACTTTTCTCATTACCAATTGATTTTGAGATGAAATCTCATATTCTCTAATAGTTCGAACATTTGTTTTGTTGATTGTATTAACAATATGGGTTAAATGATCAATTTGAGTACTTAATTGGTTAAGAAGCACACTCTCAACTAAGTTGTATGAATTTTAAATCTCCGTGTTCCACACATTTTTTTTTTCTTTTTAGAAAATTTATAAGATGGGTCAAATTTAGAAAATAATTATAAATACAACTATTTTTAAAAAATATTAGTGAAGTTATTGGTATTAATGAGTATTGTCATCTACTTTCTTATAATATTAGTATTGATGAGTATTTATAATATGTATTGCTGATATTAATGAATATTTATAATACACTATTAAAACTTATTAATGATTATGAAGAAAAGTATTTTAGAATTATCCTACTTTTGTAATTATTTTATTAAAAGAATTCATCCCGTTACAATCCTCCTTTTTTGGTATACTTGAGTGGTCAAACTAGTTTACACGGGACCTTCAATTATTTTTACGAGATAAAGTGTCTGGCCGTATCATAATTTATTGTCAAAAGAAATCTTTTGAAAATTAATTCCAATTGAGATTATAGCTTTTTAATTTTTTAGGACTATCTTGATCATGATATAATAAGTAAAAAAAAGAAAAAAAAAACTAAAAAATGAATAAATTTTATAAGCTAAATAAACATAAATTACATATCACTAATATTAAGTATGTTACTTTTTTATAGGATCATTGTGAAAATTATGTTAAACTCATCCAATGATATTTGGATGTCAAAAAAACTTGTAGGAAATTAATTCTTAAGCAGGTAGTCATCATGGATTGAACCTATTACCTTAAGTATTTCAATACCCTTTTTGACTACTTGAACCATTTCATGATGATTACATGGTAAAGTATTAGATAATATAGAGTTGAATCTCAAAATTTATGGGGCATTTGGCTATATGGTAAAGTTTTCATTGGGTTGATAAAATTTTTGCAAGGGGTATAAAATATATATAAACAACAGTATTTGGAATTGTAGGTATATTAAGGAGTATATTGAAAGTTCAAGTATATCAGAGAGTGTCCTGTAAATCATTGTTTGGGATGCATTTATAATGGAAATGTACTAAAAAGTCAGTGTTTTAGTGTTTACATGATATAAATTGGGATATTTTATGCAATTTTGTTTTATTATTATTTTTAAAAAACTCTCTATGATAAAAATGAAATGAATTATTATCAAAATTGATTCAATAATATTTTTTAGAGAATGGACTCAATAATGTTAATATAAGAGACATAATAAAATGTGATTATATTTCTAAATCTTAAGGATAAAAGTTGATAGAGTAAAATCAAGGCTAAAAAAAGAGATAATTATCTATCATTCTAAATTCTTTCTATTTTTATGGGTGTTATGTGATTTCAGGTGTCAAAAACTCCCCGCTTCTCATGAGTCGTGTTCAAGATGAATGGAGCTCGCCTAACCAGAGTTTGTTGAAGCTTAATGTGGATTGCTCGTGGATCATAGGATATGAAGGAGGCATAGATTTGATAGCTCGTGACTGTGAGAGCAAGGTGATGTTGTGGGACTCAAGAGGTGATTTCAAAGTTTCATCTATATGTTATAGCCGAAGGCTTGACAATGAGAGAAGGGCTAAGGCACTTGTTGGGAGGTAGTCTAGATCCCATCTCAACGATCTTGGTGGAATATCATTCAAAATCGTTAGTTAGTCTTATTAATGGTATTTCTCAAGATAGTAACCGAACTCAACAATATAATCCCATTGTTTACGAGGATACATCCTTTTTCTTTTGTGGTAGAGCTTGCAATCGGGTGGCTTATAAGCTTGCTAAACTCCACCCTCTCTAAGATAATTTCTGTATTTGTCGCACTCACTCTCCTATTGTTTAGGACTTGGATTGTTTTTTGGGTTAGGAAATCTCCCTCCGACCATTACCGTTGTGGTGCTTGACGAGTAGGTTTGCTCTGGTGTGATTGGTTTTTAGATGAATATACAAGTATTATATATATATATATATTATATAATATGAATTGTTTAATACAAAAATTATTATTACGGAGGGAAGAAAGAAAATAACATCATATAGAAATAGAGATGTCCACGTGGCGGGGCGGGGCCATGGAATGGCTTCCCCGTCCCCGTCCCCGGCATAAAATTTAATCCCCATCCCCAAAAAAATTCCTATTTCATTTTCTCGGGGAACGGGGCGGGAATTCCCCGCGGGAATTTTTTTTCAATTTAATTTTTTTTCTTTTTCATTTTTTATATATTTTTTGGATAAAAAATTAGATTCTTTTTTTTAAATATTTATAAGTTTCAACTAGAATATTAATTATCAAAGAAAATATTCATATGCATAGAAAATATTATCAACAAAAATATGTTTATTTGAAAACTATACGATAGAATTAAGAAAAAATATTTTTTTAAAAAATTAAACGGGGCGGGAATCTGGAAATCGGGACGTGGAATACAATCCCTATCCCCGCCCCGTTTAGCCAACAGAGATTTTTTTCTCCCCCATCCCCTGCCCCGTTAGGGGTTGGTCCATGCAGAGAAAATGAACATCCCTATATAGAAAGTCAATGTGTATTTGAAATAACTTTTAAAAGTATTTATCAAACTTTTGTTTTATAAACATCTTAAAATAATTAAATTTTTTAAATTGTATTTAGTATATAACTGAGTAAATAAGTAAAAGTGATTTTAAAATATTTTATTTAATAAAAAGTGTTTAGCTTTAAATTAAATATTTTAAAACATAATAATAAATTATAGGGGTGTACAAGAGAATCGGCAACTCGAGCTACTAGGATTACCCAACTCAAAATACAAGGGCTGGGTTGGGCTGGATTTTTTTCCGGTTTGGGTTGGGTTAGAATTTTGCAGAACCTAGTAATCTGGGTCGAGTTGCGGGTTGACAAAATTTTGGCCCGGATCAACCCGAACCGGACCAAATATAATTTAAAATATATATAATTATATAGTAAAGAAAGGAGATTTTTAAGTGAAATACTATACTCCTGCCCGAACCGGACCAGATTTAATTAAATATATATATATAAATATAGAGAGTAAAGAGAGGGGATTTTTAAGTGAAATCCTACATGCCTGCCACTAATTCTCTTAAAAAAATCCAACCAAGAAATCGACCAAAAATTGAAGTATTTTTAAGTGAAACCCTCGATTGCCTTCTTCCCTTTTCCCCATTTTCTAATTCCCATTTATAAACCCCAACTTCGTAACTCCACTTCACTCAGTCGCTCTCAACTTCTGCCCCCATCTACCAGGTACATATATTATCTCATTTCTATTTTTTTCTTTTGATTTAGGATTCTAGGATTGTTGATTTATTCTGTTTTTGTTTGATTTGGGTTTGTTTTTATGCTGTTTATGGGTTTTGGGTGTTTTTATTTGGGGGTTTTGATTGTGTGTTTTGTTGTTGGTTCGTTATTTGGATTATGGGGCTTTGATTTGGTTTTGAGTTTTGTTATGTTAGTTATTGAAACTTGATGGTGCAGGTTTGTATTTTATTATGTTATTGAAATTTGATGTTGCAGGTTTATATTCTGATGCAAATAACTTGGCTATTTTTGTGAAATTTAAGTATGTAAATTAGTACATAAAAAAATATATATATTTGATTAAAAAAACATGACCCGGTGAACCCAACCCAACTAGAGATGTCAACGGGGCGGGACGGGGCCGGGGAATGGCTTCCCCGTCCCCGTCCCCGCCACTTAATTTATTCCACGTCCCCGAAAAAATTCTCGTTTTTTTTATCGGGGATCGGGGTGGAGATTCCCTGGCGGGGCATCGGTGGGGATCGGGTTTCCCACGGGGATTTTTTCTTTTTTTTTTTTTTTTTTTTACCTTTTTTCTATATTTTTTTGGACAATACTTTTAAATAATTAGATTTTTTTAGAAAATATCTATTAATTTCAACTATAATG
>JBBMKA010066328.1:0-16505 GCA_037833695.1 Sechiopsis laciniata | reverse complement strand
GATTTTCTCAAAAAAAAAAAAAAAAAAAAAAAAAAAAAAAAAAATATATATATATATATATCACACTACATATGGACATGTAAATTAGGCACAGATTTCCCAACGTTAGTACGCCATGGAATATTTTCCTTGCATCTAAGAGATTAGAGAGGCGTTTGATAATAACTATTAGATTTAGCAGTGGGGATGTTTTTAAGTCACGAGAGGTCAGTAGACTTCCCCCCAATTTGGGAGTTTGATGATTCCAATTTCTTTTTTTTATTCGTAAAAAATCAGTACATATGAGATCACGGTTGAAGAGGAAATATTGCATATCCTTGGAAATCGATGAAAATTTTTTAGTCTTAGATAAAATGATTTATGAAAAAAAAAAAAAAAAAAAAAAAGGTTAGAATGAGATGTTTATCCCTCACATGTGGAGATACATATACATCTCTCAAGGTCGAATTCAAAAGATAACATTAAGTTCACCTTAAAGCTCGCTGAGACATCTAAGCTGATTTGACCAAGAGACCCCAAACCTTTGAGGTCATCTCTCCAAGACAAAATTTACAACTTATCTTAACCTTGCAATATATAAACCTAACTAGGAGTAGAACATTGAGTATATGTATCAACTTAACTATTAATACAACTTGCATCATGAACTACAAACTTAAAAAATTTACTTTAATATCGTACATCAACATAGCCATATCTGAATTAAAGGGATAATCATCTATATGACTGTCTAATTAATCAAAATGCAAGCTAATTGCATCATTTTCCACCAAAATATACAAAAGGGGAGTAAGAGTAGCTTGAATATTGGAGTACATATTCATTACAACAGCCATTTCACTGTTTTATTGAAGGAATTCTTACAATGTTGTATAACCAGGATGGGATAAGATAAAAATATTTATGTTAATGAGATATACATATATGTATAATTTACATCCCTGTACATAAATGGGCAATTAGAAACAATGGAACAGGCTGTACCATATTTTGAAATCTGGTTAAATTTTTCATTCAGGCAGCAAAGGGAGCCTAGAGGTACCAGTCCCTTCGCCAGTTAGTGATTTTGAACTGGATTTTGATTCTTTATGATTCTTGTTCATCAACCTTAATGGAAGAATCTGCAACCTGGGGTTTGGCTCAGTACTGGAGTATTCGGCTGCTAACTGATAACTTTCCACAAGTTCAAGCTGTCGGGCGACTATTTCGGAGCATCGAGGAAGAAGCTCAACTGGCTCTCCACCAGGTATGACGATATATTCAATGGCAAGTCTAACTTCCTGTCAGATTTAAGAACATGAGAAGAATTATGACCATGTGCAATATGGATTGAATAGATTACAAAATACTTGTGCCAACCGAATATATGCCAAATGAATCGTAAGGCACAATGTTTTAATTTTTTTTTTTATATCCATGAGTGTCTGAGTAAGCTTACGGGCACCTCGACTATTTTCACGGAATATATCACCTATCTCTACAATATTTGGATGTCAAGAAATCGTAAAAATTAATTCTTGGGTAAGTGGCCACCCTGAATTGAATCCATCATCAACTAGAGGCGTAAGTTTACTACAGATTCAGATTCCCTTACAGAACAAGAGTAAAAAGCTAGCCACATCATGTATTCTTGTTAGACAGGATTAGCACTCAACCGAATAAAATAGGATGTTCGTGAAAGGCAATTGAATTGCACTTGAAACAATAATCTAGCCATTAATTATGAAAAAAAAGAAAGAAAAGGAAAAAACACGAGTCTAAATGAATAGAAGTTTCAGCACATGAATAACAAAATTGCATAAAGCATTGGGTAACTTTCAAATTGTGGTACAATTAATATGAAACTTTGACATTCTTTTTTTTATATCCACTTTCACGCACCTTAATTATCTTCAAGATACTATACCGCCTATCCCTACTACATTTGGAATGTCAAAATAATTCATAGGAAATTAATTTACACCCTTATTTGACCACTAAGGCAACTCATAATTATGAAACATAGATATATGAAAGCCGAAAATGCCTTCAATCAGTAAACGTGCAAAAGTATGTGTTGCTACGCTATTATGAAACTTCAACACCATAATGCAAAGATTGGCAATTTTATTATTCCGATTGGTAATAGAAACTCTTGATAGCAAGACATGTTAAAGATGGCAATGCCTAATGATTTTGACCATCAGAACCGGCGGTATGTGATTTAAATTCAAATTTGACTGGTATGAAAAATGGTTAATGTTGGGGATTGCTTTAATTTAAATGGAAATGTACAATTCCCCCACACGCACACACAAGCATCAATGTGCAAAGGAAATTACCTCCAATGCGTCTATCTCTTCTAGGGATGGCTTTCTTTTTGGTGCATCATCTTCAATCACAATGTCGGGGGTTTTTCGTGGTTTCTTTGTTGTAGAGCTGGAATCGATATTTATAATCATGCGAATTGCCTTGACCATTTGAGCCATAGTGTTTGACTGTAATGATAAGAGTCGTAAGTACCTGAAGAAAGCATGTGTTTATTTTCTAGTTATAGAAATAAAGTGTACCTTGATTACAAACACAGGCAAGTGGTGAAATTTTGCTACACTTCGAATCCATGGGTTCTGCTTCATTTCACCACTGGATGCTAGCATTGCATCAGCTGCTTCAATGTCATCAGTTACGTCTATTTCATTCTCAAGCCCCAATACTTGAGCCACTTGAAGTAGATCGGATTCAAGAATCTGAAAGTGCCAAAACAAGCGCATCAGCACATTTGTACCACATTATTATATCCTCATCCCCACTGTCGAACCAAAAACCAACAGAAATGTTTTTGGGTTTTTTTTTTTTTTTTTTGTTTGAAACGGGAAATCGAAGTTTTGCTCCCCTATACCCAGGGTAACCACGTCCGTCTTTAGGTCAGCCACCGGAAAACATCGAAGGAATTGAGACACGAGAGGTGTCTACAAATTAATATTACATGTGAGTCACAAACCTGAGATCTTGAGGACTAAATTTGGTGAAGAAAGAATTTAGTCTCAATGTTTTTAAAAGATAAAATTTAATATCTATAATTTTAAAAACTAGAACTTAGTCTCTATGGTTTATAAAACTTAAAAAATAGTTATTGTCGTTCATAATCGTTGGCAAATTAAATATGTGGAAGTTAATATATTCATACTCAACAATGATGATGTGAGTTAACTTTTTTTTTTTTTTAAGTACGTGAGTTAAGTAACTAATTGAACAAAAAACACATACTCAATTCGCCAACGATTACAAACAATATGAAATATTTTTTAGGCTTATCAAATCATAAGGACTAAATTTTAGTTTTTGAAACCATAGAGATTAAATTTACTTTCTCCAAACTATAAGAACTAAATTCTAACTTTTAACGACAAAAATCTAGCTTTTAAAATCATCGAGACTAAAATCTAACTTTTAAAATCATTGAGACTAAATTCTAACTTTCTTTGAACAAAAGGACCAAATTTATAATTTACCCAATATTTTTTTAAGTCTAGCAATTATAACAAAACATAGGTGATTTACCTTATAAGAATAGACTCGCACAGGTGAGCTCTTTTTCCTCACAGGCCTACTCGTAGGCTGCCGGGGAAGGTGATCAACATCTTCCATGCCAGAATCATTATCAGCAATAATGTTATCATCTTTTGAATGCAACTTTTCTTGAAGACTCTTTTCATGATTTGGAGATGGCCCCACTGAATGGTTAACGTAAGTCTCCACTTGACGTAATTCCACGTGAGAGTCACTATCAACAATGATGTTATCGTCGTTTGAATGTAAGCTTTCGTGAAGACTATTTCCAGGATTTGGAGATGGCCCCATAGAAAGATTAGCATAAGTCTCCACATTACGTACTTCAAAAAGAGGAGTTTTTCCTACACCAATGAGAAGAAATACAATAGATGATCAATTGTAAGAATATATTTGAAGGAAAGGAAGGCAGTTTAACAATGGAAAATTAGATGGAGAGAGTACCAGCTAATATAGCATCAACTGTTGTATCTAATCTGTGATGAACACGACACTCAGTTTTGGATATCATCTCAACTGCACAAGTAAAAGTAGGAGGTCCTTTTCTCTCAAGAATTGTCTTTTGCACTTTTCTTCTCCTTGCTTCCTCGTCACCAAGGGTCACACTCTGTCTCCAAGGAAATGAAATGTGGAACATAAACGATAAGCACTTTCATCAACATACTTCCGTTCTTCAAAACAGGATTAGCAAGATAGCTAGCAGATTGTAAAGAGTAACATTTTTCCTCTTAGGCTAGGATAATGCCTATAATTGATTTCCGGGGTGCATACTTTCATTTAACGCTTGATTAAAAGTTGCAAATATATTCAACTTAAAGGCACATGCAAATGCATTTGACGCAGGCGACAAGAAGTAGGACGATTTTTCATACCTCGATGCCACCAACTAGGATTTGCAAGGATGGATTTTTTATTATGTTGTCAATGGTGATTCCATGAGCAGTCCCTACTAGCTGAACCCCTCTTTGAGCAATGGTGCTTGCAGCTAGTGCTTCAAGTTCTGTTCCAATTTCATCAATGATTATGCTTTCAGGCATGTGATTCTCCACTGCTTCAATCATAACCTACATGGAAAGCAACTCCAGCGTTGATGCGGGAATATCAAATGAAGTAATGGCTAAAACCATAAACGTTCTTGAGCTCTCACTGTGTGCTGCATATTAACATTAGGGACTTGCATCCTCCTTGCACTGCCTATTCCTGCATGGGGAACATCTCCATCACCTCCAATTTCATTGGAAGTATCCACAATAACAACACGTTTCTTGTGGTCATCTGCCAACATCCGCGCAATTTCTCTGCACAAGTCAAATAATACAAAAGAACCATTTCAGGTATTTCTTTGTCTTATTCTTGGACTTGGAAGTTGAAAAACAAAATCATTTACATGATGTAGTGGTTTGAGATGCATTGATTTATCATCTGATGACTATTGTTATAAATTGAGGCTTTTCTTCTTGAAGAGGCAAGGCACAAGCGTAGAGGTGGTATAAAGCATAAGCCTTAATTTAATTAAAGACATTATACAAACCTACATTTTTGTAAACAAGATACTTGAATACTTATATAAGAGTATTAAAAAAAATCACCTCAACAATTACACCTTGAATAAAACTTCTAAAAAGATATCTTTTAACATCACTACGACTATTGTTGATAAGATTGAGTTATTCTATAATTTTTTTTTTTCTTTGGTGTTATTAACATGCAAGTAGTAAAAGCAATAATATTGTAATAGTTCAAATTGTTATGATTTAAATCCTTATATTTTCAAAGAAGGTAGAAAATTAATACTATTCTTCTAAATTCTAATCATTATATAAGGCGTAGAGACTTTACCTAAGTTCGATTTTATAGAGGCATAAGTCTCCACTAAGAGGCATAAACCTCTTGTGATACAAAGAAGGCATCGAATCTGGAGGAGTAAGCCACAATAACTTTTTAAAACATGCATCTTGCAGCTTTAGGCCCAATATGTTGCCAATCAAGAGGAAGACGGAAAAATGAAATAGGCTGTTATGTATAAAGAAAACTACTGATTACAAATGTAACCTATAGATTTCATTATTTTGTTATCTTTTAATATGCTACCCTTTGACCTTTCATAAACATTTCAAAACTTCCTTCGGAGTAGAAGTGCATTAAGACGAGAAAACAATGTTGTGGCGACCTAGATGGCAATGACAGAGACACTTGCTTGGATTATGTCGGAAAAACAGGTGTAGTTTTAAAATGTGTTTTATTTGATTTTATATTATATTCTACCTTTAATTGGATTATTCCAAATGTAAAATTTTCTTATCTTACTTTATTTGGTGAATAGGGTTTTGCCTATTTAAAGAGACTCATTGTAAATTGTAAATAATCAATCAATAATAGAACTTTTTTTAATTCTCTAAAATCGACAAAATGTATATGAAAGGTGAAGGGTATTATTACAATTATGGAATGAATATGAGTATTTTGAATATTTAGGCAATAAAATGAGTTTTACAGTTGCCATTAGAAAATCTACATACCTAATCAATGTGGTTTTGCCAACTCCCGGTGGTCCAATGACCAAGACGGAACCTCCACCCTCTACTAAATCACGAATGATCTCAGCACTCCCAGAGACAGAACGCCCCACCCGACAAGTGAGGCCAATAATTTGCATCTTACGGTTTCGAATTGCACTTATCCGATGCAAAGATCTGTCCATACCCGATCTGTTGTCGTCTGAGAAGTCTCCAACCTAAATAACAAACCAAGTAAAAGTACCCCAACTTTATGTATAATTATACAGAAAAGAAACATTAATCATACTCCAGTTAGCAATTAGCAATGAATTACACATATTTTCTAAGGATTGAAATCTTCAGATCATTACCTTAGATATCGCGTGGCTTAGATCTTCATGCTTCACGGGCTCTTCCGAAATGGCCCAATCCCCCGATGGAAACCTAGCGATAGGGTTCCTTCCCAAATCCAAGACCACCTCAATCAATTCCCCAAATTCATCGTGCGAGCTCAGCTGATTCCTCATCCTCGAAGGTAAAAGTTCAACAAACATCTCCAGCTCCGCAGTAGCCTCCGACTGAGACGAAGTCGAAGCCGAGTCCGAATCCAAATCGGCACTCGAATTCGACACATTCGTCAACAAGCCATTCCCCAAAAACATCCGATCGGACGAGGGGCGGCGAATTTCAGGGGAATGAAACGACGGAGCCGACGATGATTCGGAGGAAGAAATCCCCTTACGCACACGACGTGTTCGACGAAACGCGGAGGAGAATTTCGAAACGGAATCAGAGTTTTGCAGATACGTGAGAGTCGGAATAGGGATTTGATTCGCTGAATGCCATGAACTGTGCAGATCGATGAGCACAAAATGCGAATTCAAAGCTCTCATTCTTACCCACTCCTTGCCTCCTCTGAATCGAATATCTGCTTCGAAAATCGCAGAATTGAGAGAAACCCAGATGTGAGGAAGAGATTGTGAACGAGTAGAACAAGAAATTGAAGAAGAAGAAGAAGAAGAAGAAGAAGATTCGGAGTATCTCCCTTTCGTAATGGAGATTTTGGAGGGAAAGTGGGAGCCACCAGAGCGAAAACCAAATTGTTCTTGACCGCTGAAGCCCTCTGGTGATAACAGCGACTTAAAGCAGACCACACATTTATATTTTTGGACAAGAGGAAGAAAAGTAAGAAGCTCTAATTGAATTGTGGCCCCTTTTCCCCGAATCATTGGAACTCTTTGAAATATCTTTCATTTCCTTTGTTAGCCAATTGCTTGGAACTCTTTGTGGAAATATGACTATTTTTATTCAACATTAGTTAAGTTTTGAACTTTGTTATCAGGTTATACCAATGATGAATTTGTATTTATTGGTGACCAAACATATCTCCAAAATAAAAATGAGTGAAAGAGTAGAAGTTTTTTGTTTTATTACAACGTTTGGGGGTGACGAGATTCGAACTCATGACCTTCATTGGGTATACATTAATGCCGCTGCCGCTGAACAACTGCTTTTGTTGGCATAGAAATTAGTCAGTACTTTAGAATGTTTGTTATAGCTTACCTTCCTCTCAATTGGATTGGAGTATAAAAATGGGTTATTAAATGTAACCGTTATCGCCAACTTAATGTCTTTAACGTCTTAGTTACACGAAAAAGGGAGTACGTTTATTGACTTATGAATGTTATGCTTAGGATAAGGATTTTCTCCCACTAGACGCAAAGTTTCCTAGATTGTCTTTCCGTACTCAGTTTTACTCTTTTAGATGTGGGAAATATCTCAAAGCTCAAAGGATGATTTTCACTTATGTGTCAACAATCGACTCTTTAAGGGAGCGATGGCATCTCACTTCTCATCATTGGGGTTGAGATCGATCTCCTTAAGGGTCGATAGTGTCGCCAACTTGTGATGAGATCGAGGGTTTATCCTTTAAGGGATTAGTAGCGCCACCCACTACCATAGGTGCAATGCCTGAAATTTTCAACTAGATATTTAGGGTGATTATTGGGCATACATAAAATACTTTATTTCGAAACCAACGAACATGACTGAGTCTTTAGGAAAAGTATATGACAAATGCATTAAAATGTTATTAAAAGAGTTTTTGCAAGGTTCCCCTTAAAAACATTACAAACAAGTTTGTTTAATATAATGCTAAAAATAAGTAAAAACACTATCTTATAACTAATGCAGAAATAAATTACTCTCGATTTTGTCTGTGATCTCCTCAACTTGTTTTAGTCAGTCACCATGACATGCTCTGGTTCTTGGGAAAAAATATGAAAGAAATGATAAGTATTTGATACTCAATAAAGAAATCTCTCACAGGGTATTATAAGTGATCAATCAAGCTTAACATAGTAATTCAAGCAATAAATTATAACCATCCATCACAAAACAAACATAATCCATAATTAAAAAAAAAAAAAATAAATAAATAATAAAAAAAAAAAAAAACAAACCTAACAAGCGACTAACTAAATGGGACATAGACTTTCCCACGCATCAACAAGGAAGAAATCCTAGCAAGCGACTAGCAATATGGAAGAAATAAAGCAACAAATCCACCACGCATCAACAAGGAACAACAAGTCGGAATAGTCAATAATGCATGGACTAGCAAATCCATTATTATATGTTTATCAATATTGCACGGACTAACAAGTTAATTATCATATATGTATCAATATTGTATGGACCAACAATTTTGTTATTATATACGTTCCAATTAGATAAAAAAAATAAAATTAAATTAAAAAAATTGTGCTACCTAATGATAATCAATTATATCGTATCAATTCTAGCTCAATTTTCACAATTGCACATCTTTGATCTCAAACACGTAAGTATTCATAATTTATTCCAAATCCTTTAGGTCTAGAGGAGCTTAACTAATCAAGTGTAAGAACCCAACTAGCTAAACAGTCCTAAACATAGATTCTTACCTCAGCATGCATGAGTCAATATTATTAAACGACCAAAAACAGTTTTAAACGAAAACAGTCAGATTATTACTGAAATCACCCATTCCTTAATGGTTCATGTTAAACGACCAAAGTTTTATTTTTTTTTTAAAAAAAATGGAATTACTGAAATCACCTATTCCCTAACAGTTCATGTTGAAATGAAATAATTATAAATAAAGTAGACAATGCAGCGGAATCCCCTGATGCTCTTGTCAGCTTCATCCTGCTCAGCCTCAAATACCAGCTAGATTACCTAGAGGGTAAGCCACAAGTAAGGGTGAGTACAAAGGTACTCATTACAGACCCGCAACCAAGGGTACAATATACATATACAATAACAACATCTAAAATACCCAAACAATCAACACAACAAACACGTTGAGTTATTACAACTGGATTTTGAAGTACGTTATAAGGCTGAAACTTTAGCTTGTAGCTCACACGGGCACCAAGGTGGCTAAACCACAACGGGACACTGGGTGACATACGACCCCTCGACATCCCCGACTGGAGGCTACATATCCATCGACATCCTCAGCTCGAAGGCGACATGATCCTTCACGTCTCCAACTAAATGGGCAAAACCCTCGAGTTCTTAGTTGGAGGTGGAACGTCACATCCTCAAGTCATATTCATCACAATTCAACTCAAGCATATTCCCAACAAGTCATGGTTACTAAACAATATTTACATTGCACAGCACAATATGTCAATTAAGTCACAGCCTACCACTCAACCATTCAGATACACACAAGCATGTTAAACAAACAGGGATATATACATATATATACACGAATTACTACTCATATAACATGCCATATCACAACCACAATCAAGCTAGGTAACCATACAAGTAATATCAGGCAGTTAAGTATACACATATAAGGTCCACACAACCCAAGGTAAGAAGCACTTACCTAAAATATTACATAGCAATAGCTCACTCGAGCTCCAAAAAAGAATATCACAATCTATATAAATAATGGTAATCAACCAGATACCAAACTGAACTAACTAAAACAATAAGGGGCTTGAGGAAGAATTTACTCAAGACCTTGAGGTATGAATTCGACACGTGGATCAAGGTAGCAACGTGTGGTTATGCGATGCGATTGCTATGCAAAGCAATATGGCGTAAGTTTGCACCAACGGGTGCAGAGGTGAACGGTGATAGATTCGGGGCACACAAGGGAGCGAACTAAGTGGGGTTGTGGCATGCATGTGGCGAAGCGAGATAACTGCGGTGCGGAGGTGATCAACGAATGCATTGCGATGGCAGTGTTGCGTGGATGGGTGGCGATGTGAAGGAGGCGCTCGACGTGGGGGCTACAATCTGCGGGCTGGGCACCAGTGCATGCAATGGATACAAGCCTACTACGGCAGAGGATGCTGCCCACGGTGGTTGGGCAGCAGCAAGCACAGGCGAAGGGAGGCGATCGAATGTGGGGTTTCAATGAGGATGGGATTTTTCAAAATCTCATTTCTGCTTCTCTATTTGACAATGAAACAAGCCATGTGAAGAAGGCGATGTGTGAATGAATTAGTCGCTTCCCAAAACCCTTGTTAGCTAGATTTTTCTAAAACTGCAAAATTGCCTCTAAAATTCTTGAAGTCACAAAAAGACCATTATACATGGAAAATTATAAACTCCAATGGAAAATTAATGCTTTCAATAATTTGCATCAGAATTTGTCCAGTGTTGCCACCAGCTTTCATATCTTCCTCCCTGATTCGAATCATACGTACGTTGTGAACTCGCTTAGATGTGTTTGGATGTTGAAAAAGTTGGATGAATTCTGAGTCAAAGGTATTACTTACAATTAATCTTTTGAACTTCAATTTGATCACTTACTATCAATTATCCTTGCTCTTAGATTCAATTTTAGTGATTTTCCTTGCTCCTAGGTAATGATCAATTACTACTATCCTGTTGCAATTATCCTTGCTCTTAGATTATAGGTAATTTTACCAAATTGCCCTTAAGGCCAAAAACATAATTAAACTCCAATGACTCAGGGTAACGGTTAGAAAATCATACATGAAGGGTCGTATAAAAAATACGAGTTGTGACATCAACTAAGCAACCATATATGTATTTTTAATAATCATATTAAGAATCAACTAACCACATGCTTGTCATACATCGCTGAAAGAAGAGAGTTAGATTTCTTACCTCGTACTTTAATATGTCTGGTTTGTTTACAAAACTTATCTTCAAACTAAATAACGATCTTTGAGATTAAGGACCTAAAAGCCAATTAGGTAGTCAAAATATGGATCAAGAATGGTGAACTAAGAATTCAAAATAGCATTGTCGTAAAACCACCTTCACGAGCCTTAATAATAAGAACGAGACAAAATTGAGTCAATTGGGCTTTGTTCTAGGTCAAATCAGATTATGAGGGTGTCCAGGCGAACTAGTAAGGGTTAGATCTGGTCCAAGTTCATGCTTCACACTGATATTTTATGGAACGTAGCTTTGATGGTTGTAAATCTTCGAAGTTGGTTCATGTTTCATAGTCTTGGTAGTCCAATGTGTGGCTATTACAGCAAACGTCGAAGTTGTTTTGAAAGTGGGGACTAGTGATGCTACAAGCGTAGGGTGATTGAGAAGAAGCTCACATAATGAGTTTGTGGAGTGTTACTCGAATAGAAGATAGATGATGCACGAGATTCTCTAGCGATCTGTGTGGATTTGCAGTTGGAAATTGCATGCCAAAGAGCTTGTCATCGGGTGGGTATAAAGGGAAGAGAAAAGATGATGAAGCTTAAGGTTAAACACAATGATCAATAATATAAGAGGTGTAGATTTTTATCCAACGTGTAAAGAAGTGTATTCAATAATAAAATTTATAGGGCATTACAATATGAGTCATGTGTCAATCCTCTAAAGGGGCGGCAGTGTCGTTCGACTCTTATTGAGGTCGGGCATCGATTGTCTAAGAGATTAGCAATGCCTTCAACAGTTCATTATTCGCAAAACTTAGTGTCCAGTCCAACTTTTGGGTCGTGCTTCCTTGATGCCTTATTCTAGTCTTAGATTCTTTTTTAAAAAATCAATCTCGAGTCAAATGCTTGTTAGCTCGATTTTCTTTTATAATATAATGTATTATCTTGGCAGTGAAATAAAAAGTTTTTTTAGTTCAATAACGTAAGAATTTGTATAATAACGTTGATGTTTCCTAATAATATTAAATAAAAAGTAAGTTGTTCAACATAGAAAATAAAAATTGGGACTGACAATGAAAGAGGAGGATGAACATCCAATTTTTTTAAGAAAATCAAAATACTTCATTAATAAAGAAACCAAAACTTACACAAACTTTTTGAGTTCGTGTAACCCATATGTCGAACCATGATCAACCAATAGATGAAAAGTTGTTAAGTAAATAATTTAAAAGAAGGATACAAGGCATCTTTCAATCCAACCAAATTACTTAAAAGAATGGTAGATCATAACCTAAAAGTCTAGTAACAAATACTATTTTTCTTTTCTTTCTCTTTTTATTTTTGGGGTTTAAACTAAAGTAAAATGTAGTATATATTGATGGACATTATTATTTAGGTCATGCCCGAACATAACCTAAATATTTCTCATTAAAATAACCATAACAGACAAAGGCCTAGAAAGTATCACAACTTTCTTACAATTTTGGATAGTCCAAAGTAGGGGTGCACAAATGAACCGGTAACCCGACGAACCCGAACAACCCAACCCAAATTGTAAGGGTTGGGTTGGGTTGAAGAAAACTGAACCCAAAATTTCGAGTCGATTCTTGGGTTGGTGTAAATTCGGTTCGGTTCAACCCGAACTGTATCGAATATATATTAAATATTACAATTACAATAAAAAATCCTTAATGGCCCAGTGGTTTTGGTTTAATATTAGTATCTGGTTGGTCCCTGTTCGCACCAAACTTGTACTGAATTGGTTTTTTTATGTTTTAGACACAGATTACGCCCTTTAACCACATTTATACCCAGATTTCTTTACTACTTTATTTATGTTTAAATTTATACTTTAACCACATTTATGCCCAATTTTTTTACTACTTTATTTATGTTTTAATCACATTTATGAGCAGTTTTTTTTTTTTTTTTGAGATTTGTATACATATTCAAAATGACTATTTTTTTGCCACTTTATTTATATTTTAATAATATTTATGTCCAATTCATTTTTTTTTTAAATTATGATTTATGTATAGGCTGAAGCTTGAGATTGTATCTTTTACTTTTCTATATTTTTAATACAAATTTTTGCATAAAATATTACGCGGTTCGATTCCAATAATCAATATTTCTCTTGTCATAACTTTTTTTCAAACTCAAAAGTATATTGGAGTAACCCGAGGAACCCAACCCGAAAATATAGAATTGGGTTGGGTTGGGTTATCTCTTTGATTGGGTTGGATTGTGTTGGAAAAGTGATCAAACTGAAAATTTGGGTTGGATTAAAAACCTCTCTCAACCCAACACATGTTCACTCCAAATCCAATTGAAGGTCATTCTTTGAATAATAAAAAAAAAAGGAACATCATAGATATTTGTGTCCATGAACATCATGGAAAGCCAAAAAGAGCATGGGGCTGATGCCACCTTCAAGTTGTATCTCCTCCCAACAATGTCGGAAGTCTTGCATGTTTTCACCGTCTTTTCAAAACTGAAATCAATGCCCACAAGATCGAGCTCTCATTTATCTTTGCGTTTCAACTCTAGCGTCGGCATTGGATCGGACCCACTTAGCCAACAAACTAACCTGTGTGCATCGGTATTGGATGAAACTGGCGCCAACCACCGATGCATCGGTTTATGTCGATCGGTGAAAATTGATTTTTAGATGTTTGAGATGCTGATCGATCGAACACTCCGGTCGGTCGGTTTTAGTCGATCAATTGAAAATTTTTAAAGTCTTTTTTTTAGCAGGTCAAACTGAAAAGGAGGCAAAAAAATTATCAACAGCTTGGAGACGAGAAAAACCAAAGAAAATGTAAATCAAAAGAAACATGGAAGAAAAAAAGAAGAAAACAATCAAATACAAGCTATGGTCGTCCATGGAGATAGGAGAAAAAAAAAAGAAACGAAGCGAAGAAGAAGGGTAATAGGAGAGATGAGAGAATCTAACAAATGAAAATGAAAATTATAAAAAGCTGGAATAGAAAAGTCGTTTGTGAATAGGAAGAGAAAAAAAGAAAAATATTATTATTTTTTAAAAACTCATTAGTGGTTTTATTAAAAACTGTTAGCTCCAGGGGACGTATGTTTACCATATTTAGTGAATATTTAACATTAAGAGATGAGTTATTTTAAATAATTAAAAATTGAGAATTATAGTTAAAAATTCGTTTAGATGTAGTTTTTATGTAGATGAGTTATAGTTAAAACCTTGTTTGGATGTAAATTTAAAATGAGTAGTTAAAAAAGTAATGATTAAAGATTAGTGGTTAAAAATGAGTTATTTTGATTGATTTGCAATGAATCATTAAAAATGAGTGGTTCGAAATAATTGAATAGTAATAAATAAATGATTAGAAATGAGACTTATTTTAAAAGTAAAAATGAGGAGTTAGTAAAAACTCGTTTAGATATAGATTTTCAATGAGAAGTTAGTAAATCCTCAACTAAATCTTTTTTAAATATGACAAACAAAGAACCTCTATCACATCATATCATACTACCTTAAAGCGTGAGTTAAGAAGAGAATCATTGAAAATCATTTTTTAACGATTTTACTCCTTAAACCACACTTTAAATTACAAACCTACCCTGCATAAAACTTAAAATGCCACTCATTTGTTCATAAATTTGATAGTGAACGTGTGCAAGTGGTTTTATAAAAAAAAAATTAAATAATAGTTTTTGTTAACGACCTACAACACTGATTAGTTGATATCATTTAATATGGTTTCAATATTTTGAGAATCCTTTAGTAATTTTTAACATTATATTTTTATTTAATTTAATACCATTTCAAAAAAAAAAAAACCTATTCATCTAACTCATAGCTGTTTAATATTATAGATTAAATGCAAAGTTTAACTTATCACCATTTAAGATAGTATAAATTAAGGGTTCAGAATTTAAAAGTTTTTGTAACATCTATATTTTCGTGAACTATAAAAATTAAATAATAGTTTTTGTTAATAACCTACAACACTGATTAGTTGATATCATTTAATATGGTTTCAATATTTTGACTCTTGAGAACCATTTAGTAATTTTTTAAATTATATTTTCATTTAATTTAACACCATTTCAAAAAAAAAAACCTATTCATTTAACTCATCACCGTTTTATATTATAAATTAAATGCAAAGTTTAACTTATCACCATTTAAAGTAATGTAAATTAAGGGTTTAGAATTTTAAAAGTTTTTGTAAAATCTATATTTTCATGAACTATAAAAAGCCACAGCACCTACTTCTTTCAACATGGAATAGGTTAGATCAGATTTTCCTTTTCCTTTTTTTTTCTTATATCCATTTTATACTTTCATTCAACAATGATTAGTTGATATTCGTTTTTATTCTTAATCTCCATTTTTCTCTTATATGATTTCCTCCATCTCTCAATTATTGTAAAATTTTTTAATGATGTACTATACCATTGTCTTCCAATTTTTAGAGGAATATTGTTTCATAATATCTTCAATGTTGGTAAAATGTAATTTATATAATACAAGTCAACCAATAACTTTTCTCATCCACAATTGTTTATTATATTATTATTGTGTTCTTATTGTATTTACACGATTATACATTTTTTGTTTAATTATAATTGTTCATTATATTCAATATACTTATCTATTCTCACTATATTAAAATTTGTTTGAGAAAAAATTATTTTTGAGTCATTTTTAAATTATTTTGTTCAAGTGATTCTCTCTAATTTCAAATATATCATTCTAAATTAACCTTTTAAAAAATGCCTATAAAAAAACACTCAAATTTATTACAATTTAATTCATTTCTTAACCCCAACCTTTTATATTAAAGATACCCTCACAATTACTCCATCAATTATTTATTTATTATTTTGTAACCACCAAAATGTAATTCAATTTTCTTTTTTCTTAACAACTTTTTTTTCCTTTTTTTTTTTATAAAATATAACCTCTTTTATTAAATTTCTCTTTCACTCATCCACATTCTTACTATGCATTTATATTTATCATCATTTAATTATATTTATAGGGTTGTATTATGTAGGGTTAGTATCTCAAAAGTTTTATTTACAAAATCTCAAAAGTTTTGCAACATCCATGTTCTCAACAACTATAAAAGAGTAGAGATGTCCATTTTCCCTGTGGAGAAGAGGGTCGGGGACGGGGAAAAAATTCCTCGTGGGCTAATCAGGGCCGCGGACGGGAAATGTATTCCCCGTCCCCGATCCCCGCCCCATTTACTTTTTTTTTAAATATTTTTTTCTATACTTTACCCCTTTAATTTTTAAATAAAAATATATTTGTTGATGAAATTATCTATTCATATGA
>JBBMKA010066307.1:0-16515 GCA_037833695.1 Sechiopsis laciniata | reverse complement strand
TATATATATCAGCCCACAAGTGTTCACAAGTGTACAAGGTCCACAAAACCCAAGACAATGAGTCCTTATCTAATCATAAATTACATAACAACTCTTAATGAGCTCCAAACAGATCCTAGTAGCCTAAATAACTCAACCTAAGCGAAAAAATATAATCAGATACTAATCTAGAAAAACTAGTTCAAAAGACATCTTGAGAACAAAAATTTACTAAACTGCCCAAAAAATGGGTTTGAAACGTAAAACGAGGTAGTAGTGCATGAGGCAGTTGGCTGGCTGGCCGTAAATGTGCCACTGCATGTAGACAGAGGCATGACTACTAGGCCTCTATGACACACATGGGTGCATGGATAAGAGTGTGCAAATGTGCATGTCACGGGTACAAGGGCGCGGTCACACGTTAAAGGGTACGGGGTGCAGACCTTAGGTCCACAATAAGGGGCACACTATCGTGCAGCTTCAGTGCACGCGTGATGCCCGATCGGCTATTGTATAAATATTCAAAATATTAACTCTAAGTAAGACGTTATTGCTAACGCCTAGGTTCTAGAATCGCAGTTACGCATAAGTATACGCAGTCGAAATTGCAGCTAGTGATAAGTATGTATTTATCGTTCTCTACAGGGAATTGATAATTAATAGGTTGTTACTTAAGAGTTGGTACAGAAAAGTAAACAATTCAGTTGATTGGGTTTTGGGTTTAAAGCTATAATGATATAATAGAAAAATGCGAAAAGATGAATTGATCTAACAGAAATTAGAGTCATGATAAATGATGGTAAGAATATTAATACATGCTATACTCTAACTTTAAGCTCCCTTAAAAAATGTTTAACAGCAACTCGCCGGTACATTTCCCATGAGTTTGTAATTTAAACAAGTAATGAGCATGCAACTAGTGAAGAGGTTATTCCTAACGCTACTCCAATGATGCCAAAGACTCAGCATCACCTAGCGATTATGGTTGGGCTAAGCCCTTACCGCACCCTTTCTCAAGGCGAGCGGGAAGCAGGCTACATATGGATTGTTAGTCAGCCTTTGCTAATATAAACAACCGCCACAATTATCAATGCATCTTCCTTTACCCTAAATCTAATTCAGTTATCATCATTCCATACTTCTCCTATGGGTGCGTCTTTGAATTAAGCTATGCATGAGAATGTGAACTATTTATAGGTGTCTATGGTTTCTTGAAGACCAAGTATAATCTCCACAAGGATTTTTCAGATAATTTATTCGATTGACAAGAATTCCAACGAGATTCCTTATCTTCGCGATTTACTTTTATACGCACTTCCTTTGTGTGTTATTTCCTTGCTGGGACTAACCGCGTGTTTCCTTCCTTGATGCGTTGCGAGATATTTGTGTTCCTGCACATTAAATGACGTGTTAGCAAGACTTGGGTTCGCGATGCGTTTATGCTTAGATGCGTGTATTTTGCTGTTATTTATCCGCTTTTATCCTAGTTTTTATACGAGCATGCTTTTCACCAGTTATGCGGAACTTATATGCTTAATTCTCATTCTAGCAACATTTCTCCTTAATCATGTGTCTATTTCTATTTAAAGTGCGGAAATGTAGTAGTGCAAAGGCTTAAATAACTCTATTTAGAGTCATCAAACCCCCAAACTTGAATATTGCTCGTCCCAAGCAATACTAATGAGTTGATTGTTTATGCTGAATGCCTTATAGTTCCTATATACATGATGAATACCGTAGTTAACATATCCTAAGCTTCACTGTCTATAAGTCAAAATTCCCTTACTAAGTAAAACATAAAGAAAACTTATCGGCATTTAGGGTCCTGAACCCTCTAGTTCACTTCTTTCATTGACACTAGTTTCTTCCCATTACGGCCGGCAAATTGAACACTCTTAAAGCTAATGCCTACGACTCTAAAACAACTCAATCAACCCCTCGATCGTCCTAAGTTTGACCAAAGGATTCTATCCAAGACTTCTTTTTACATTCTCAAATCCTTCAAGGAGTTTTGCTTTTGCTCTACGCATTCCAACTCAGGTTGTACTCATGCCCATAATTTTGTAGTTCTTAAGATAGTTCGTTTGAGCATAGTGTTCCGCTTATGCAATTGAAATGTCTTAAGCATGCGCTTTTGATAGACAGATGAATACTTTAAGATAATCTACGACTATTCGCTCTTTTATACCTTCATATTACCCAGAATGTTTTGATATTTTTTTTTTTACAAAATCTTTTTTTATAATTTTTTTTTCATATCGGGCATACCCTCACCCCTAGACTTAAATTTTTCACTGTCCTCAGTGAAAGTGAGGCTTAGTTCCCCCAAACTTAGTTTATTCTAAGACTGAATTTTTTTACTTCAAGCTTTCAGTTTTAACCTTTAGAGACAGTCAATCTCTATTCCTACTTAAGGTTTCCATTGTTGTTAACGCTTTCCGTATTCCAGTAGCTTTAATCCCCAAAAAACTCTTAAGTTATCTAGGTTTTTATTTGGCTTGGTAATTTCTAACCAATGGAAGGCGAAGGTATTGGTAAGCGCAACTACTGTATTTCATCACTTGAAACATTTCTAGGATGCGATGTTTAGAAAGTATATGCATAAGCAAAAATTTATACAAATGCATCAAACAGAAATGTGCGAAATACGCGAAAAGAAGAAGTATAGAAAGGAACTTCCTTTAGTTTTACGATGCGGTGCTTTCTGCGTGTTGATCTCCTTCTTGAGGTTCCTCGGATGCTGTAGGTGGTATCCATCCCTGAAGCGCTTCAGTGGGGAATGGCAAGAATTGAACTTATGGATTCCTTCTTCTCAAACCTCGCCTAACAACTCCATCTCGTTGCTGCATGTAAGTTCAGATTATGCGGCGTTGACGCATAAAGGGCAGTATTTGACTTTAGAACTCCTTATCTCAGTGCAAGTTCTCATTTTCAGCGTGAGTGGGTACTTGTGCCCTAGTGGTTGGCTCTTGTAGAAATTGTTGAACTGGAGTAGGAGGACTCAGCAAAATAGTCGCGGTAAGAGGTAGTGGAGGTGTTAGGAGTTCTTCCGGCTGAGTTAATTGCGATGGCACCTCTTGTCATTCTCTATCCACAAATGTGGCCGATTTCTCGATCGAAGGCTTAATGCTTTCAGTAGTGACGAAAGGGTTAATCAGTGGTTGCAATGTTGGTGGTGGATTCTAAACTTTTTAGCTTGGCTGTCACTTTTCGTACTGCCTTATTCTTTGTTGGTAACAGCGATTGCTGAACTGCTGGCTCGATACTTACGTCTGGGATTGATGTCAGAGGAGGTTTTATTTACTATGAAGAGGTGGCTGCGGGGCTAGTGGGTTGATGCTCATAGTTGAAGCTGTTTGCATAGGTGCTGGCGAGGATTGCGGCGCTATCTACTTTAGTAGTATCTTCTTTCTGACCCTTGTCCTCACTGGCAGAGGTACTTGTGATGGCAGTGGGCCACTCCCTACGAGAGACAGTTTGAACTGCACTATCTATTCTTTGAATGTAGCTGGGTCCTTCCTACACGTATTTGTGGACACTTGATATATCGCCTTAATCGAATAGTTAAGAGCAAATTGTGAGTAAAACCGTTAGAAGTCGCACGCATCCATTATTAAGCATATGAAGGGCAAGCATTACATTTTAAAGTAAAAGAATGAATAAATTGTGCTAAAAGATGCTATACAATGTAGGAGCGTGGAAATAGGATGCTGGTGAACGAACTCGATTCAAACAGAAAAAAGGAAAAAATAACATAATGCATTCAAGATAGTCGCGTTCGAAGAATCACTCCAATAAGGAAAGAATAGAGGATCAATCAAGCAATTAAATCCAAGCGTTGATCAAGAAATCCCAGTGATAATCAAAAGATTCTAGCATTTATGAAGATATTTCAGCTTATCCGAACTTGCTAGCCAAGTAAATCACCTCTTTATATAGAAGGAAATAAGCTATAATCGAAGCTGGTCGATTGTCTAGAAGCTAATTCATGTGGAATATACTACCATGTAGAACACAACTGGTGGTGTTCGTAGGATCCGATGACAAGGAGTCTGCACATCTTTACAGCCGCACTAATTCCTTGTTTACTTCTTTTATAGTTAGGAGTAGTTCATAGATCTGTAGCTGACTTTTAGTAATGATGATTCAAACTTTTCATTATCACTTGTTACTCATTTCTATGTTTTAGTAGGTTAGAGGCAGTTGTAAGAATTCGTATGTAGAATGCATGTTAAAGATTGCGCTAGTAGTTAGATTTTATACTATTACAAGTTATTTTATGTATGCGTTGATTAGCTACCCCCGTATGCTAACCATCAGTGAAATAGGAAAGGGAACTGAAGGAAGATCCAGTATGTTGAGGTTTGATGCCAGGTCTCTCACATCAGTTAAAGAGTTAGGAATAACTCTCATTTTGAAAACGTCACACAGAGTCAAATATAAAGAACCGCAGTGAAAGCTAGGTTCGCCATAAATCAATGAGTGTGAAAGTACTCGTTAAAATAGGGAAGTATGAAATCTAATTTACCATTTTCGCATGATCAGCATCTTTTGCATCAAAATTTTTACCTATGCTTATTTACATTGCATTTAGAGTCTTCAAAACCCAAATAACTATCAACTCTATTTTTACATATTTTGCATATTTCT
Organism: Sechiopsis laciniata; assembly: GCA_037833695.1. Classification (NCBI taxonomy): domain Eukaryota; kingdom Viridiplantae; phylum Streptophyta; class Magnoliopsida; order Cucurbitales; family Cucurbitaceae; genus Sechiopsis; species Sechiopsis laciniata. Next base: position 11,886 of record JBBMKA010066307.1, on the reverse strand, counting down.
TAAGTTAGTAAAATTAATTGTAGACATCAATCCCTGTGGAGAACGATAAAATAAATATTTATCACTTGCTACATTTCTAATTGCGTATACTAGAATTCATTCATCATTCATCATATAATTACATCGGAAATTATTGATCAAGTAACATGCGCGATCGCGATAGCATTGTGTCATGCGTGGTGGGTTGGTCTTCACGAAGTTGTTCCAATGGTACCCCCTCAGGTTGAGAATGAAGCACTCGAATGACATGTTTTCACACTAGCTCGCATCTGGTAATGTGATTAATTTCAGGCATGCGCTTAGCTCCTCCTCTGTGGGTGATCGCACCAATCTGTCTTACTAGGATTCTTCGTAGTTTCTAAACCCGAACAGATCATTCCACACTTTTGCACTCCAGTCTATTTTTCTTCCTGCCACCATTGTCTCACATTTTTCATCTCCACTCCCATTACTAATAAATTCATGCAGCCATCTTGGATTGGTATCAATGTTTGGCCGAAAAAATTGATCCCATCCTTTTATTGTGATTGTTTCTTGAATAAGATCTATCAGTGTAGCATTGGAAAATCCCTACTCTTGTAAAAATCTCTTCTCCATCAATTCATCATATGTGTCCCTTACGTCTCTTGACACGAGTTGGTCTATGCTCCCAATTTCAAGCACTCGTCTCATTTTGGCTTGTGGGGAGTTCGCTCCTACTATCGCAGAATCATTTCTCCTTCTGTCTGGCCTCCTTCTTGATGGCTCAGCAATACTTTTTCCCTTGTTTTTCGAATTTCTCCGCATCAGAGGTATCTCATCCTCTTCTTGGATCATCAGACACTTTGAGCCACCAGTTGCGGCTCGTCTCCTTACTGCTATTCCTTCTCGCGCGGCTAACTCTACTGCCATCCTCACGTTGTTTTCCTCCATTGCTTTCTTCTTTACCTCTTGAGATCGTTTCGCTTGATCTAGCTGCACAGCTAATTGTGTAGCTATTATTGGGTCTTCGGCCTTTTTGGCTTTTTTCTCCACAATTGCTTCAAGCTCCATTTCTTCCTCTAGCTCTTCAGAAGTTCTATGTGCCTTGGAACTCACCACTTCGTCTAATTCAACGTCAATTAGGGTAGTCTCCATGGGCGTTGGGGTCAAGCGAGACTCCGATTCCTGCTCAGTTTCTATAGGGATTTCTGCTTCTTCTGCTGTTTCTTTTTCCAATTCATTGTTACCCCCTTCGCTGGAGACGACTCTACCACTTTTTGCTCTTCAACGACTGTAAATCGCACGTTCCCCTAGTACTTCTGCATTCAAGCCCCCCGCTGTGGTGGAGAATACTTCTCTAATTGTCTTACTATTCGGTTCTGGTTGCACTTCATCCAACAACCCCTCTACTCCAACCATGATTTTCTACCCTAATTCCGCGATGTCTGACATTGTCTACCCTTCATTGGTCTAGACTGCTTCAATTTCTTACACAACAAGTTGTTCTGAGGCTAATTGATCGGTAGGAGTTTTAGGGGGAGCTTCTTCATTCAATTTGAAGACTATTTTCTTATTTACTCACTCATTCGAATTGATAGATGGCCAGGAAGAGGAACTTCGTGAGGTGGCTCCAACTCTTTTCATGGCTTCTAGAATCTTGAGTGCAGCTTTCTTTACCTAATTCTTGCTAGCAGGGGAAATTTTTGGTGCCATATGCAACGATTTAGAGTTGTCGAGAGGAATTTCACTAAAAATTTGGTTAGCGATGCTCGCGAAGATCACATGACTATTAGGGTTTTTAAAATCTAGAAATCGTAACGACAACGACAAAAAAATTACGTATTTATAAGGACTAAGGGAATCGAAATGGGTTGATGAATAATCATCATTATCCTACTGCGATTACGGCTGCGCAACTGTTCGATTTCTATCGTTGTGAACTGTCGATTTAACATTTTTTATTTACTTTAGCTATATCAAATGGCATCTAAACATGTTAATCAATCAACTCCTTCTACGCATTCGACTTAATTAACAACCCAATTAAAACAAAAACTACATTCTACCAAAACGATAAAAATTCTGAAAAACGTATAATGATAGATGCTTCTTAAAGTAAGATATGTGACGTTTTAGCCCTCGCATTGTTTCTAAATTGAAATTTGCAAATATCCTCTCTTTTTCTTAATTAAGAACAATGCATTCCTTTCTCACCAAGGCGCTTATGTCTATTACTAGGCATCCAACTTCCAGGAATGCGCTTCGCTTTCTATGTCTGATGGTTATCCTTGGTTGAATTTGGAATAGCGGCAATATAAGTACTCTTTACCTGGTATTCTGTAATCCAGGTTTAGCAGATAAGCCTTTCCTTGTTCCCTCCTTACAACGTAAAAGAGTGCGGAAATAGTGTAATGTTGGGTTCTTTTGTTCTCCTTCTTCGAGTGGCCTGCTCTAGAATTTAAACATCCTCTTCCCTACTTTTCTTCAATTCGTGTACTCCATTATCTCCGAGTAAAAGTTAACAAGTTAGACTTTGAAAATTAAAAAATTACTCTTAAATTAGCACCATTAATTAAAAAAATTCCCCGGCAATGGCGCCAAAAACATAATGCACGATCGGCTATGGTATAAATATTCGAAATATTAACTCTAAGTAAGAAGTTATTGCTAACGCCAAAGTTCTAGAATCGCAGTTATGCGCAGGTATACCCAGTCGAAATCATAACAAGTGATAAATATGTATTTATCGTTCTCCATAGGGAATTGGTAATTAATAGGTTGTTACTTAAGAGTTGGTACATAAAAGAAAACAATTCAGTTTATTGGGTTTTGGGTTTAAAGCTAGAATGACATAATCGAAAAAGCAAGAAGATGAATTGATCTAATAGAAATTAGAGTCATGACAAATGATGGTAAGAATATTAATACATGCTATACTCTAACTTTAAGCTCCCTTCCAGAATTCTTAACAATAACTCGCCAGTACATTGCCCGCGAATTTGCAATTTAAACAAGTAATGCATATGCAACTCGTGAGGAGATTATTCCTAACGCTACTCTAACGATGCCAAAGGCTCAGCATCACCTAGCGATTGCGGTTGGGCTAAGCCCTTACCACACCCTTTCTCAAGGCGAGCGGGAAGCAGACTATAGGTGGATTGTCAGTCGATCCTTGCTAATAGAAACAATCGCCGCAATTACTAATGCATCTTTCTTTATTTTAAATCTAATTCAGTTATCATCATTCCATACTTCTCCTACGGGCGCGTCTTTGAATTAAGTTATGCATGAGAAAGTGAATAGGAGATCATGTCTAAAACATCCATTTATAAACTTCATTCAAATTGGCGTTACAATCTACTCCTACGAAATTCAATAAATAAGCAGTAAAGCTATAACTATGAAAACAAGGAAAACAAGATAAATAAACGGGTTGTTGAATGCCGACGCCACTGTTACTAGCAAGATTTGCATGCCATTAGACACCATGGTACTGGCTTACTAGAGTCTACCAAACAAACATGGTCGAGGTCTTAATCGAGACCTCGACAACCTCGCAATTTGGCGGTGGAAAACTCTAGCAGAACCTGCACACCTTGGTCATCGATCCTTCACCTATTTATAGGTGTCTATGGGTTCTTGAAGGCCAAGTATAATCTTCGCAAGGATTTTTCAGATGATTTATTCGATTGACAAGAATTCTAACGAGATTCTTGAACTTCTGCGATTTACTTTTATACCCACTTCCCTTGTGTGTTCTTTCCTTACCGGGACTGACTGCACGTTTCCTTCCTTGATGCGTTGCGAGATATTTCTGTTCCTGCATATTAAAGGACGTGTTAGCGAAACTTGGGTTCGCGATGCGTTTATGATTAGATGCGTGTATTTTGCTATTATTTATCAACTTTTATGTTAGATTTTATGTGAGCACGCTTTTCACCAGTCATGCGAAACTTATATGCTTAATTCTCATTTCTAGCAACATTTTTCCTTAATCATGTGTTTATTTCTATTTAAAGTGCAGAAATGTAGTAGTGCGAAGGCTTAATTCACTCTATTATTTAGAGTCATCAATGCGGTTGAAGGCAAGGCGTGTGGCACTGGAGCAGTTGCTACAGTACCACATGACCTCACAGTGGCTGGATCGCGTTTTAAATGCACGAGGGGGCACGTACACGAGCGATAAGGCCCGACAGGGTTGCACTATTGCGACACGAGGATGGGGTTGCAGTAAAGGAGAGATCGTGTGGGGGCACGATCAAGCGATGACGTTGAGTGTCTGGGCTATGATCGCACGCCTATGATTGTGGAGGCAGAGTGGGGCACGTGCACGACTGGGTGAGTGCAAAGTTAGGGTTGGCATGCGCAATCACGGAGCTAGGATCGGCAGCGTAAGGGTTGCGTGCGGTGGTTGAACGGTGTGGGAAGGCATGGTGATGTGGCCAAGGGGGAAAGCTCTCCTTTATCGTTCTCTCTTCCTTTAATGTGATCTCAAACGTCAAATGAAAATAAGCTATATGACTATCCTTTCTTAAACAACCATATTTGGAGGGTCATAACAAAAATACGGGGCGTGATAGTTCTTGTCTTCCATATCTATCGGGTTACAATATTCCCAATGAACAAAGTTTAGCCGAGAATATCTACGTTGCATGCAGTGGTAGAATTGGAATAAAAAGCGTACACAAATTTTATTGTATTATATGAAATATTTCTAAAATGTTGTTAAATTAAAATAACTATGCTAAAATTTACCACATACACCAAATTTTCAAAAATATTCTAGAAACTAAATTCCAACATATATTTTTATTAGAACAAAACTTACCTACCTTTAAGTATATATCTTGTATATACTTTTGAATACAATAAACGTATAATAAGGTACTACATACATATGATGAAATTAGTCAAATTATCAATTTTTTTTTAATATTATTATCCTCATATATTAAAAAGTATGTACAAAGTACACTTGAAAGTATATAAGTTTTTCTGTTTTAATTATCACCTGAATTTGCATTTTATTTATATTTTTAAGCAATTTACTTCCTTTCTTAAATATGAACGTCTCCAAAAAGAGGGAATTCTAGAAAGTTGAGATAAGAACACAAAAGCAGACAAAGAGCGATTTAGACGGTGCATTTGTCCGAATTTAGAAGAATGTCAGACTAAAACCCCACGACCTTTCATTCTCTTCTTTTGTTTTATTCAATTATTAATTCCTTCTTTTTCTTCTTTAATATTTAATATTGATATCCGAACCGAAAATTAATCCAAATTTATTGGTAAAATCAAACTCAAAGACAGCCCACGTTCTTACAACTTTTAGATTATAAAACATAAGTCTAATCCCCTCTCCCAAACCTACTTTTTAAGCAATCAAACCCTTTTTTCTCTCCTCAAGACTAATAACTCAATAAATATGAATATTACGAGATGATCCATGCAAAAACTCTCTGCAAAAAACAAGGCAGAAAGACTACAAAAAAAAAAAAAAAAAAAAAAAAGGACAAACATACCGGCCAAGATCAGAAGCAAAATTAGGAGTAAGTTGAGAAATTAATTTCCACAATTACCTCAAACCTAAGACTTTGAGGAAGAACATACTCCCAAAATCTAAATATTCAATCACTGTATCATCTCTAGGGACAACCATACTCATTGATCTCACATCAAAGAGATGAAGAGATCTCACAATCTTAATAAAATACTTGACTTACTATTTTTATTGTTCATTGATTTTGAGATAAAATCATATATTTTTCTTATATAATATTAAAGTTTATAAACCAAAAGTAACAAATTTCAATAATATTATACAACCTACTATATTATACAATCTAGTAACCATTGTATTATATATTTGAATCCTTCTCCAATATTTCATATTTCTCAATTTTAGTAATTATTTACAGCTTTTAAAACATCAAAGTTTGATTTCTTGTTCCGATCATTACAACATGATTAAAATTATCATTGTCCTTTTAACTTATACAATTCATATTAAAATTAAAGAAATGTAACATAATAATTTTAGATTTTTTAATATAAATAATAAATTTTTTTATTTAATTCAACAATATTGGAAAAAAAATGAATTAAAACCTTTAATCTCATGGTTATTAAATGGTATAAAATATCTCTAGAAGTATGTTATTATTGACAAATAAAAAATAGTATCGTTCATTTAAGATTTTTATTTTATGTTTAAAATTTGTGAAATTAAAATTTAAAAATATTTCCATGCATATTTTTTCTTAAAATAAGAAGCAACTATTTGATATAGTTTTTTTTTAAATTAAAAAATAATAATAATAAATAAAAAATAAAAAAACGAAAATATTTCAAAGAGACTCCGAAGGAAGTGTTTAATTGCGAGTCTTAGTTAACTTGACTCCTTATTTTTTTTGTTGTAAAAAAAATAAATTAAATAAAACTCCTATTTATTTGGAAGGGTTACAACCCCACCAAAAAAATTGTTAAATTAACTTTTTTTTTCTTTTTTCGATTTTAATTTTTAAATTTCTTTTTTCGACACCTTTATTGTTAAATATGTTTTTTAATTTTAAATTAAAATTATTTTCATAATAAATTTATTTTTTGTTACTATTTTTGCTTATATTTTTTTTATCTACCTAACATTTTTCAATTAATTAATTAAAATAATTTTGTTTACATAAAAAAAAATTTTTAAAACCTATATTTTGAAATTTAAAATTAATGATAATTCTATAATTAATTTAGTATTTTAAAAATATATTTCGTGATTTAAAATTAACCGTACCTTCATAATCAATTTTATTTTTTATTTTAAAGAATTTAATCAAGAAGATATGAATTCGAATATTTATATTTAATTATTGATATATTAAAAACAAAATTTCAAATAATAAAATGGAAATAGTGATGGCTACGAGGGAGAGTACAAAGATATCCTCCCGAAGAATAATATCCCAACTTCACCACAATCTTCCTAATTAATATTATCATTTTTTGAAACAATATTCTTATCCAGATTTTTTAATTAGTTTCAAATTTTACAACGGATGATATTACGAAATAATTAATATAATTTTGCTCCCTATTGAGAAAACATTATTTGAAAATTAAATTCTCTTAAAATGCCAATCATGATCGGAATAAAACAAAATAATTGGTGTCTCATTTAGAAATAGAAAAGACAAAATATATGACGAAAGAAAAGCAACAAAATGGTCCAAGATCAAAGTAAAAAAGGACAAAACTACGAGCGCAGAAAAGAAATAAATAAGAACAAGAATCCTTGACATAGAGAGTTTTTTTTAGTACACTTTAAGAAAAGGAGAATTACAAATACCAACTCAAGGAATTGAACCCGTGACCGTAGAGTAAAAATGAATTAACACCAAATCAGATAACCAATCGCGCCACCGTCTCATTCAGTACATAGAGAGGTTTTTTTATATGCTAAAATATTGGTTTGATTTAGACTATACCAACATTATTTGGTCAATTAAGAAATATCTAAATTAAAGAAACTTATCATTAAAATGTCTAAAAGGAGTCCGAAACCTCAAATCATAATTTATATTTCCATTTAAAAATAACCTGTGGAATCTTCAAAAAAATTGCATTTTCTTGCATGTGAACATTTTCACAGTGATATTGTGATTTCTGTCGATAACCAACACTAATTTAGAAGAACAAATGTTGAGAAAAATCACAAATCCCTCAAAATTCATAGTTGATCAAGTAATATACGAACAATATTGTGAATTCCACATAAAATTATAAGAATCTACATGAAAATAAGTAGAGAAAAAATGCAAAATCGTTGAAAATTTGATCAAAAAACCTGATGGGATGATTCTTAAACAAGAGGATACATAGAACAGTGCAAAAGTGACGACATATTGTGAAGTGATGAGTTGGAGGTTGAAGCTAATGGATTGAAGGTTGAAGACAACTTAACTTTAAACGTTTCTCCTCTCAATAAAACTCTTCATTTTTTAGATTTTTTAATATTATTTATCAATTTTAAATCAAATGCAATTTAATATGCAAATATTATTATGTTTCTTCTAAATAAAATTACTGATTTTATGAGATTTTATTTTTTAATATTATTTATTAATTTATAAATCAAATACAACTTTATATGCTACTATTATTATGTTTACTTGTATGTACATATGTAATAGTATTATTTTATTCATGTATTTTGGTATCAAAAGTAACTTAATGTGTATATGTACATCTTTTTGTTTATGTATGAAAATATGATTTATGAATCGATCTAGACGAGACTCGTGACGGATAGATATGTCCCTATGAGCGACTACATACTTATTTATTGTTAGTGTACAGTAAGCATGTGTATTGTATGATTTTTTAATATAGCATATGTATTGTTTGATATAAGTCAATATACTCTTTCATCTTATATATATACACGCGGTTGGGTGATGTGATCCCAATATATATGTATGTGTGATCCCAGTATAAGTCAATATACTCTTTCATCTTATATATATACACGTGGTTGGGTAATGTGATCCCAATATATATACATAGGATGTAAGAGCGTCATTTAGTAATTGTGTGTCAACATATACTTGTATGTACTTCAACCCTATTAGTAATGTCTCTATATGTAAATGTACATGTATGTAGAGTGTGATCGTAAACTTATGTATTGCGGGTGGGTATTGTCTCTTCTATTAAATTCGAAATTGAAAAAAATAAAGTAAAATAAAATATGTTGTTAAATAGGCGGTATTGAAGGAGTTTTTCACTCTTAAATGGTGGGTGGTGAAGATCTTTGGTTAATTAATATGTAAACAAAATAAATAAAGAGAGGGTTATTATAGGATGCATTTTTTTAATATATATCTTACATCAGATTTCAGAAATAGTCATTTAAAGTTCAAATATTTTTAGATATTTTTTAAATATTTTTCCTAGGCATTTTACTATCATTTTCCATCATTATTTAGGTGCCAATTTTTAATTTTATTTTGACTTTTAAAAATTACACTATTTTCATCTATATTTTTCTTATTTATTTAATTTTTTTAATTTATCTTTCAAAATTAAGTTAAATTTTGTACATTAAAAAACAGTTTAGAAACTTGTTTTATTTTTAAAATTTGATTAAACATTGGAAATAAAATTTATAATATGAAAAGGAAAAGAAAAAAAAAAAGTTAATTTTCAAAAAAAAAAAAAAAAATTATTAAACGCAATCTAAAACTTTATGTTAATCTTATTTCTATTTAAATTATATTTTAAAAAATATTTTAATTGTTTTTTACAATTAATGTAAGAAGTGAAAATTGGTACACGTTTTAAAAAAATTCTCTTAATTCATATTTATATTTAAAAAAATTATTTAAATTTTACCTTTAATTTAAGTATGTATTTTTTTAATACAATAAAAGGTGGGGTATGAACTTCTTTAAACCTATACCTTCAAAATATATATAATATATATACATATATCCATTGACTATGAATTTTATTCGTCATATGTCATATGTGTTATTATTCTTTTCTAGATCAAGGAAACACTCCTTAAAATAAGAGTAGTACAAGTACAAAGGAATATAAGCTTGAACACATAACTAATTGTGCTAGAAAACTAAAATACAATAAAAATAAATGTGAATTAGAAGGTACACAAGTAATAACCATGAGTCCTGTTAGTCCCCTCTCAAGATGAACGAGAAAGAAGATTATGAACTCCCAACTTGATCACAAATTCGTGAATAGTAGTATTGGGTAAAGCTTTCGTAAACATCTCTACCAACTGATGGGTAGAACGAATGGGAAGAAAGATAGAGGAAGGTGAAGAGATGGATTTGGACACAATTACAATAGCGGCTAAGTTGTGAGAATGTATGTTCGCTTGAAACACTGGCTAAAGCGCGATATTCAGCCTAACAGACATTCGTGAAATAAATGCCTTGCTTCTTGGACTTGTATGATACAAGAGAATCACTAAGGAAAATGCAAAAGCCCGTTACAGATCTTCATGTATCAACGCAACAACCTCAGTCACAGTCTACAGGTGCTTTAAGCTGGAAATTCTTTGTAGCTTTGAGAAGAAAATCTTAACCGAGATTTCCTTTTAAATAACGAAGCAAATGTAAGGCTACTTTCGAATGATCTGTACGTCAACTAATTGGTTTAGTTGATGTACATCCTAAGTGATATATGGTCGTGATATTTACAAGTATATGAGGCGACCAAAATCCGATGCATTATAACAGTCAAGAGGACGTTCTTAAGTCAACTGATAACCGAGACTGAGGCTGCTTAGGATGAGCAACACTTTTGGCGTCAAGAAGGGCATAATCATTTAAAACTTGTAAGCAGTATTTTTGTTGACACACTAAAATACCTAATTTGGAATGAAAAATTTCAAACCAAATATTTGGCATCACCTAATCTTTCAAGAGAAAATGAGACCTTAGAAATAACTTTGAACAATCCATTTTAGAAGGTGATTGTTTAGTTAAGAGGATTCCATCTACGTAAACAAATAAGGCAACAAGGCTGGAGCCATGGCCCTAGGTGACTAAAGAATAATTGCTCTTGGATTGAGAGAAACCATGAGTGAGCCAGACACTAGCAAACTTTGTGAATCATTAATAGGAAGGTTGTTTAAGCCCTTAGATGGACTTGAAAAACTTACAAACTAAGTTACTATTCTTTGACTTCTCAAGAGGGTAATAACCCTAAGGGATGAAAATATAAACCTTTTAAAAAGGTCTCCTTGAAACACATCATTAATGTCCATTTGAGCCAATGACCAATTGTAGAAAGCAACAAGAAATAAAAAGAGCTTGACATACACTGTTTTAGCCACTAAACAAAAAATGTCAAGATAATTTATGTCTTCTTGCTCATTGTAGCCTTTAGCTACTAGACGTGCCTTGTATCAATCTATAAAGACATGTAGCCTTTAGCTACTAGGCGTGCCTTGTATCAATCTATAAAGCCATATGGCTTATACTTGATGCGGTAAACCTATTCACAACCTATGACATGATGTCCATGAGGCAAGGGTACAAGACTTCAGGTATGAGTCCTTTCCATAGCCGTTATTTCTTCATCCGTAGCTACTTTTCAACAAGAATATTTAACAAATAAATGACAATAAGATGGCTCCAAAGAAGTAGTAATATTATACACAAAACTTTTAGCATTCAGAGAAAAACCATCATAAGACAAATTGGTCAAGAGGATAAAGACATGAAACAATATAAGATTTTGGCTTATTATGGATAAGGCTGTAGTGATAATCGTATAGGAACTTAGGTGGATTATGAGCACTTTTTGTCCTTCGAAAATTGGAACATCAACATTTGATCAGGGAAGGCTATTAGAGGTATTGGATGAAAATTTTAAGCTAGACTATGGTAAAGTAGGATCAACATTTAAAGTTAGATTGATTAACTCAAAATGACTTGAAGGCTTGAAAGGTTCTTTATTCAACACACCTTTATGAGCAGCAACATTAGGTTGATCATTACAAGCCTAATTGTGCATCAGCTTTCAAAGGGGCTAAATGATTAACAATCTGTGGAGAGGCAACAATACCAGCCAAATTTGAAGGAACACCAAAAATTGGCTCATTGTATGATAAATTTTCTTGGTAAACAGGTAAGAAACGAAGCAAAGGTCTTGACCAAACTGTTTCGGGAAACAGATCTCCTCGAGAAGTGTCAGTAGAGATAAGTTTGTCACTAAAAGGATAAACATCCTCATAAGACACCACAAGAGAGAAAAACCTTACAAGTTTTTAAATAAACATTGTATCCCTTAACCATATGAGCATCCAATGAAGACTATAAAAGTTAAGAAATTTTTGAGATTGGCTATCGTTTTGATCTCGAAGTTCCAGGAGAAAATCCATGGAACCTGGAAATATAAAGAAAA